>SNQJ01S0011879.1:52250-71294 GCA_010110895.2 Picea sitchensis | reverse complement strand
AAATTTAGTTTGTACAATATATTCTTTTGGATCTGCTCTATCTTTCTCTAGGATTCTTGAGAGATATTTCATCCCCAAACTTCACATCCATATAAGATAATAGGAGTGACAAGAGTCTCAAAGAGGAGTTTTTTCTTATCCCATAGCCACATGTCTACTAATTTACAATTATTTTCAAGCCCATAGTAAGCTTTCTACTATCCATTTATCATTTTCTCAATGCTATAGTTCCAATTGAGCTTGTGATGAATATGAATTCTAAGATATTATTGTCATATACGAAATTATTGTAGGTGATCTTGTTGGATTTAATGATCATAACATTCATTTTCTCAGTGTTAACAGTCATACCTATACTAGAGAAGAATTCCTTGAGGATTCTAAGCTACTTACTAAGGTCATAGGGATAACTTTCCACAATAACAATATCATTAGCATATAGAAGAAGGATGGTTGTTATACTAGAAAGAGTTGGTCCAACACAACCTGCACGTTCTAAACAATCTTCTAACTTGTAAATGTAAATGTTAAAAAGGGTAGGGGATAGGGAGCAACCTTGCTTGACTCCTATATTGCATTTAATTTCTTCTGACCAGCCCTCAGTGCTCCTAAACTTAGCAATAACATTCTCACACACCCTTACCATATTAGCTCTCATTTCGAAGGGAACTTTTAACTCTTTTAACTTATTCCAAAAATTGGTCCTAAGAACAATGTCAAAAACTTTCTTAAAGTCAACAAAATAATAAAAGAGATTGGTTTTATTATACTTTCTTTTAATTTCATTCATATTTTATTTTTTATTTCATTCTTTTTAATTTTTTGAATTCATGTTTAATATCTATTTTATATATGCTTCTTTTAATATATAAACTTCATTTTATTTTTCGTTTATGAATAGAATGCACCTCCTTTTCTTTCTTTTTTTTATAAATATATTTTCAATTCATTTATATTTTATTTCATTCATTTATATTTTTTTTTAAATCATTTTTATATATTTTTAATCTCTATTGTATATATGTTGCTTTTAATATAATCATACATTTTCTTTTTAAATTAGTTTATGAAAAGAAGTAAATACACATGGCAAATTACATTAAAATTATCAGTGTTATATTGGGTCTTCAGCACTATTAATCAAGGATGAATCAACTTAAAGCTCGCAGAATACGGACTGAAAGCGTACTGACAATGGCGAACTGAATGCTCACTGACTGCGGATGTCGAACAGAAAGGGTAAGGCAAGGTGGGGTCATAGGTAATAGGGCTGAATCAGTAAGGAAGTTTTGGAGACCCTGCTCGTCCTTCTCAGGCAGGGAGATAAGATAAGAAAAGGCTCAATAAGCTGGCTTACCACAACAAAGTAGGGTTAGACAGCTAGAACAATAAAGAATGGAAACAATCAGTAGGCATGGTGCACATAACATGTTATAGGGAAAATAAGTTCAAATGCATGTAAAATTCAAACATGAAATCTTCTTCATGTAAATTTAGTACATTTAAAACAATCAAATCTAAAGAAAACAAAAATCTCGTGTTTTAATAGTTCATAAAATATGGCTAACTGCATATTTTATAAGAGAGAATATTTTATAAGAGAGGAAGTATAAATTTTGTTTTCATAAGATATGGCTTGTTGAATATTTTATAAGAGGAGTATTTTATAAAAGAGGAAGTGTAAATTTTGTTTTCATACATCATTTGTATTGATATTTTAACTCATACTTTGTTGGAATACATGGAATACATGTTTTATTTTTATTTTTATTTTTTTTGGTCTAAATGATATTTTTTTCTTCTATATTAAATAATTTTGTTTATTTCTATTTTATTGTCCTATAGTTTTGGACAACACAAATGTTTCCAATTTTATTTTTCCTTTGCATGAAATCATGAGATAAGAAGAATTTATTATTGTAATATAAAATAAGATCATTCTCCGAAATGGATCTCCATTCCACCATTTTGATGAATCATTATAGTTTTTACCTAAGATGAAAGCAATATTGTGACAATTTTAACATATTTGTGAAATGGAGAAAGGTAGAAAACTGATGAGAGAATGGTTTCAGAAGCAAAGTGGTCATGTAGCAAGAGTTGATGTTAATTGGTGTTGTGTGTATCACCAATATAGTTTCACTTTAGAATAGGTTTTGTTATTTTTACTATTTAGAGGATTTTTGGATTTTTTGACATTTGGAAATTGTATTTGTTGAAGTTAAAACCTATATATTTTTTAAATGAAATTCATTTTTCTTTTATACATGTCAACTATAAATTTTATCAATTTCTTACTATATCATTTGTTATGGAATCATTTGTATTGGTTATTTTTATATTGTTCATTAAAATATTAATATTGGTACTTTTCATACTTTATATATTCATTGAAATATTAATATTGGTACTTTTCATACTTTATATATTCTTTAACAGAATCTTTTAGAGTATTACTATTCACTTTCTCAATATTACATTACTTTAAAGAGAACCCATTTATATTTTTAATTTGGTCATTATATTACATTCTAAATATCTCAATCTCTTCAACAATTATTGTCCATATGTTGTAATGTCAAACATTATTCAAATGTGTACACCAAACATAACCATTATTACTCTTGAAATGTTGGTATGTATCATTCCATTCAAGTTAATCATCTTATTACTTTTAAAATGTTGGAATACATTTGAAATGAAATTTCTTTTTCTTTTATGCATGTCAATTACAGATTATATCCCATCATATCATGTTATGTGTTTTGGAAAGAAAAGAAGAAAACAAATCAAATCATTTGTATCGGTACTTTTTTAATTGTTCATTAAAATATTTTATTGGTACTTTTCATACTTTATATATTACTTAATAGAACCTTTTATATTATTGTTATTCACTTTTTTAATGTTACATTTCATTAAAGACATCTATATTAATATTTTTTTTGTCATAATGTCACATCTTATACATGTTTATCCCTTCAATTACTACCATGCATATGTTGCAATGTCTCAAATTATTTGTATGTCTACACAAAATAGAACCTTTATTAATATTGAAATTTTCACATGTGTCATTCCATTCAATTTGTTCATCGTATTACTTTTAAAATGTTACAATATGGCATAATATTAAAGGTAATCTTTTAATTTATGAATATGAAACAAAATCTCTTGTATTTTTAGTCTTTAATTTAATGTCAACCTCTTGGATGTCACAAGCATTGATAGCAACCTCATAAAATCATTACTCTCCAAATATGGTCATGTGACATATTGTTCCAAGTAAATTACATTAACAACTTCAAACATAACATATATTACTTCACACGTCTTAACTAATATTAAGTGAATGAAAATCAATTTTTTACTTTTAAATTGCAACTATATGGCATTGTTTTGCAATGAACCTCTTGAAATATTACTATTGAAGTCTCTCTTTATGCGATAACATTAACATTGAATTCAACCATATGCTTTCTTATAAATGTCACAATGTGATATATTCTTTAAGTCATCCTCCTATTTTATTCCTCTTAAATCATGTCAATGTTTTATAACATTTATCTTCACAATAGTATCAACTTCTTCATATCATCACAATATAACCCTTAAGGAACATCATAAAGTGATATAATCCTTGATTAGCATCATAAATTGACAAAAAACAATGATAAAGGTTCAATTTAACATTATTAAAAAAATATGAATTTCACCATGCAACATAACCAATAGGAATGTCCCAAATAAACCAACCCTTATGGAATGTCACATTGCGACAAAACCTAGAACATAGAAATTCTACATAAGTCAATCAACATAAACATCTCAATGAAACATAACTATAGTCAACCTTGGTCCACCATAGTAATATGGGCACCCATGGTCAATCATAGTCCATGGGGTATCCACTTAGTGAATCTATAACCTAACACGTGTATTTGTGGAATATTAAAAATAATTTTTTAAATAAGAAAAATTCATTTTAAGAAAGTGTTCTACATAAATATCTATTACATCATCCATGTTAAGTAACTTTTGTATAATGAAATAATGACAAATTGTTTCATCCAATAAATTACATAAACATTTATTAAAGTAAGTTTTTTAAATAAAAATAATATTTTATATTTTTAATATTCATATAAATTATTCTTATGAAAAATATTTATTAAAAAAAATAATTTATATAATATTAGTTAATATCAACAATCACCATTTCTATCATTTGATATAATAAATAAACAAAATATTTTATATTTTTAATATTTATATAAGTTTTTTATGACAAATATTTATTAAAAAAATTAAAATATACAATATTAATGATAGTTAATCTCAGTCATCACCAATGCAATCAACATTTGGTATAAACATAAGCATCCTCTTAACCCTTAACTTGAGTCATCCTCAAAGTACATGTCTTCCCATTGGTTAGGCATTTACGTAACAAGTAACTTTGTTCCATTAGTTAGGCATTTACGTAACAAGTAACGTTGTTTATGACCCATCAAGATTGTGACATATACACACAATATACCAAACATTCAGAAAACAATGATATATACAATCAATTTATTCCTGATGATGATTTACAATTATTGTTGGGGAATTTTCAACTACCAATGGTTGGAAAATGTGAAGAGTCTATGGAACTCTAACGGGGAAGAAAAGAAAAAGTTGTAATCAATTTCTATGTTCAAGAACTTATGAGGAGGCCACTTTTTGGTCATGACCTCTTGTTTAACCAAAAATAAGACTATATCATGCAAGGTTTTTATATAAATTCTTCTAATAATGCAACAAATCTAGAAATGCCACAACAACGTAATGTAATTTGAGTATACTCCACATCAATATTAATGAAAACAAATAAATAAGTAATTCCATACATCATTTGGGTATAAATTAAATTCATTGTGCTATCAAATTTGCATAAAATAAAATGATTTAATCCTTTTAAAAAATATGCTAAAGTATTTTTTAAAATTCAATCAAATGAGTTGATCATTCAGGTTATACTTTAATATTATTAAAATTTGTTTTGTACCCATATCCATTAAAAATAGACTTAAAAACATTAAAAAATATAAAAAATAGTTGGGACCTTTCAAGACGTAGGTGGAAGAAATTAGGAATAAAGAGAAGATAAGTAAACTTTAATTATGTTTTGGATTTGAATGAAGGGATTTTATTATGCTGATAGATGTATACTTATGGAAAAGAGTCAAATTAAATATGTTTCTAGTAATGGATATGTTTTATTTTATATATACAAGATTAAATAAAAAGTGAATATTACACATTATTAGAAGGTTTGGATTTAACACAATAACTTGCATTTCAAAAGTTGGATGTTAGTCATTACTGTGCATCATTAGCATGAATTAGGTTAATTTCACCATGTTTAATCTCACGTATTACAATATCTCCCATACTTTTGCAGACCTATTTCTTATGCGAGTGATAGGTGTCATATTGTTGACATTTCATATTGTTGCGATGACCACATTTGAATGGAATGTGTAACATGTCATGTGTATCCATCAAGGTAATGTTGGGTGTCATGAAGGTAATGCTGGATAGTAACACTTATTTTCATATGGGAGGACATTTTTCCCACACCACAAAATCATACACTTCCACATGTAGCATGCATACTCTACGATTCTTGATGTGGGATTGCAGATCAGAGAAAGAGCAAGGAACCATCGATGAGGACATTTGAGAAATAACAATCTTTCTGAGAGGAACACACCATAGAGGATAAAATTAGACTGGGAACAATCTTTCTGAGAGGAACACACCATAGAGGATAAAATTAGACTGGGAACAATCTTTCTGAAAGGAACACACCATTGAGCGGGATGTTTGATGAGGAGGTTAGACAATGTTATTGGGCTTCCTTTCAATCTTTAAAGTTTTTCTATATATGTTTGGATTTGTACACCAACCTATTTATATACTTAGATTTATGCTTCCATCTATTTATACAGTTTTCCATTGTTCTATTAGTACCTGCAAGCAAACCCACCATTTTAACCAAAGTTTTGATAGATTCATACAATTTTCCAACTCATATTTCATTTGTAGTCCTAAGTTTTTAGTTTGAGGTCTTATTTCGCCTCATATAGAGGAAAGGGTGAAATATTTCATTTGAAACTTAGAAAATGATGATTACATTATGGCGTACATCGTTTGAAGTGAATTAATGCTAGCTTTGATGTTAACATTAGTTCATAGACATTTAATGTTTATGTCTTTCATTTATCATATCATAAGTTTCATGAATTCCAATTAACATTATGTTGTAGTGTCCAACGACTATAGCTAAGTGATGTACAGTTGTAGCTTGCATGCAACATCCGTCCCTATTTCTTCCTAGCAAGTAGCGTCCATTTCCTTAGATATTTGCAGACATTCTTTTGGACATTCTTTTGTCCATCTGTTATTTCCTCAGATCAAAGCAAGCTTAGGATGGAGGAATGCTAGCTTGAGCTCAATTTGTCTAGTTTGGGGTGGCGTGTGGAGAACCGATTTTTATTTTTACTTTGGTCATTATATCAAATCCTAATGATCTCCATCTCTTCAATAATTATTGTCCTTATGTTGCAATTATGTTGCAATGTTATATATTATTCAAATGTGTACACGAAACATAACCTTTATTACTTTTGAAATGTTGGTATGTGTCATTTCATTAAAGTTAATCATCTTATTACTTTTAAAATGTGGCAATATTTTTTAAATAAAATTGTTTTTTTCTTTTATACATGTCAACTATCGATTATATCCCCATCCTACCATGTGGAGAGAAAAGAAGAAAACAAATCAAATCATTTGTATTGGTACTTTTTTAACTATTCATTAAAATATTTTTATTACTACTTTTCATACTTTATATATTCCTTAATAAAACCTTTTAGATTATTGTTATTCACATTCTTCATGTTACATTTCATTAAAGGCATCCATATTAATATTTGTTTTTGTCATAATGCCACATCTTATACATGTCTATCTCTTAAATTATTACCAGGGAATGTCTCGAATTATTTGTATGTCTACACCAAATAGAACCTGTATTAATCTTGTAATGTTGATATGTGTCATTCCATTCAAGTTATTCATATTATTATTTTTAAAATCTCACAATATGGCATAATATTAAATTTAACCTCTTAATTTTTGAATGTGAAACATAATCTCTTGGATTTTTACTCTTTAATTTAATGGCAACCTCTTGCATGTTAGAAATATTGATATGAACCTCATAAAATTATTACTCTCCAAATGTGTTCATGTGACATATTGTTCAAAGTAAACTACATTAACAACTTCAAACATAACATATATTATTTTACGTCTTTCAACTAATATTAAGTGAATGGAAATCAATTTTTTACTTTTAAATTGCCACTATATATCATTGTTTTGCAATGAACCTCTTGAAATATTACTATTAAAGTAGATCTTTATGCAATAACATTAACATTTAATTAATCCATATGCTTGCTTATAAATGTCTTAATGTGACATATTATTTAAGCCATCCTTCTATTTTATTGTTCTTAAATTGTGACAATGTTTTATAACATTTATCTCAACCATAGTATCAACTTATTCATGTCACATTATAACCCTTAAGGAACATCTTAATGTGATATAAACCTTGATTAGTGTAGCAATGTGACAAAATCCAATGACAAATGTATAATTTGACATTAGTCAAAAAGAGATGAATTTCACCATGCAAAATAACCAATAGGAATGCCTCAAATGAAGAAAACCCTTATGGAATGTCACATTGCAATAAAACCTAGAACATATTAATTCGACATAAGTCAATCAACATAAATGTCTCAATGAAACATAGCCATAGTCAACCTTGGTCCACCATAGTGATATGAGCACCCATGGTCAACCATAGTCCATGGGGTCCTCACTTAGTGAACCTATGACATAACACATGATTTTTTTGGATATTAAAGAATACCTTTAATTTCACTAGATATTGATAAATACCTCCCAAAATCCTTTTGTTGAATCCCCTTACCAATACATCTTTCCAACAATAATAAAAACCTTATTTTTACTAGATATCCCCTATTTTTAATAGATACCCATTATTGTATCCCCCAATACTTATAAACCCCTTGTACCTCACATCCCCCCCATCCTTCCAAATACCTACAATATATTGACGCTATATTTCACTATTTTAAAACCCCCCTTTATGAATGAACATGATAAGATATTGGTCAACAAGTTGAAGCCCCCATGCCATATTTAATCATGGGAAACCATATTCTACCCATGTTGTCCATGGTTATGTTGATATAATCCTTGCGAAATAACCCAACCCTTCATGCTTGTCACAATGAGACATAACCATTGAGGAACATACAATTTCCTTATAAGCCAACCTAGATGAATATGAGAATGAAACATGACCATTTAGGAACATCTCACTTAAACAAAAACCTTAACGAATTTTATTTTTGAGATAACCATAAATTAATGTCACTATGTGACATAACAACACAATGTGACAAAACCTAGCATATCCTTACACTGATGTCACAATGTGGTGCGCAGAGCTAATGTAGCGTCCCCCAACTTAACCAACGAACATTACTTGTGGAAAACTCATTAAATCAATAGTATTTACTGTTAATTAATTTCTTGTAGCTTACCATCTATAGATCACATCCATATTTAACTGTTTGATTGATACCATGGTTCTAAATGCATCTAATGACATATATTAAACTTGAATGCCAATGTTCAAGAAAACAATAAACACACAACGTTCATATAAACCATTTACACAGTAGAAAATCATAAGAACAAAACATAAGCATTTATCTGTTAGTAATTAACCAACTAGTTGTATACGAAGGATGAACCTCCCAGGTTTCTGTTCATTTTCTCTCAACAACAGGCCACCCCTGAGCTGAGGCTATGAGTCCACAAGGAGGTTCGACCCACTTAATTCCCACTCTCCACACACAAAGAAACCTCCAACTAGGGTTCTACTCCTACAATAGTTCTAATCCTCCAACTCTCTCTTTTTCCCACAACCTACACTACCTAAGGAATGTACCCCCTTCACCACTCACAGTCCCTTGGGCTATACCATTCTTTTATCAGGACCCCTAGTGCACTATGTTGGATAGGAAATATCAATTGGGGACCCTTAAGAACTCTTAGCTACCCAAGGAGTTTTCACAACATCCCTCACAAGGCTCTTGAGTCATTTCCTCAAAAGGAAAACACACAACAGGATTACAAGTCATTTTTATAGGCACAAATGTCTCTTTCCAAACATAAAACACAACAAAACAATGGTTACCTTCAATTATAGTATGGATTGTCCTCTTCCCATCCCTCTACTCTTCCTTTGTTTCCCAAAAATTGTATGTAAAAACTGTTCTCCATCCAAAAACATGACTGTCCAAAACCTGCCCTCTTGGCCATACAAATTTCCTCTCTTTGTTTTCTTGTTTGACTTGATTTACACTCTTATACAAGATTATTGTACTCATTCCCATGCTCTCCAATAACTATGGGATGTGACTCCTCACACCCACCCTCTTATAGGAGTTAAATGATAGGATTTCAGCACACTCCACATCAAATTAGAAGGTTATATACAATGATAATAATTCAGGAATGTGGGTTGGATTAATACCCATGAATAATTTCCCCCTTGGATCCCTCTCTCTTGTGGAATCATGTCCCCCCATTGTTCTTCATTCCTTTCGTATCACATCCAAGGATTATTACTTTTATTAATTATTCAATGCACATAATATTCAATTCGCCCCTCAACCACATTGAATCAATACAGGATCTTCACCCCAACACATTGGCTCACCATCCTAATTCACATCTATCCATTTACATTATAGTTCACGGGGATTAAAAATGGGGATGTTACATTCCCCTCCCCCTTATTTTTTCACTTTACTCAGTGCACAACCTTCTGTAGGTGTAATTTCATGTTACAATTCTGGATCCTTTTCCATTCATCAACATATATAGTCTCTCTAGCCCAAAATCACATAGGAATCCCATCCTAAAAAACATTACATAGGAAATAAGACCCGAATACTACAAATGCATAGGCACTCTGGCTCAAAACATAAATACAAGGACACCCTGGCCCAAAACATATATATAAACCATTGGCATTCTCTTACATCTATCCCAATTTCCACCATCTCTCTTCCTATTGACCTCTACAACCAAAGGAATGGTTTGCCATTTGTTTATCAGGGTTGACCTAAGGAATGTGTCCCCTTCACTTTCCTTAGTCCATCGAGCCACTCCATTCGTTTATCAGGGTCCCTCCAGCACAGGTAACTAGGAATCTCACTTCTGGGATCTCAACGGACTCATTGTTAGGAAGAAATACCAAGAAATAACCAACAACAACCTTAATAATATAGTGCAAATCACATAGTAGTTCACACTTTAGGCCTGAAAATATAGTTCTTCGAAAGTGAAACTCTGACACATGAGTTCACTCTTCAGGCCTGACAACCTGGTTCTTACACAATGCAACTCTGATGCAGGATTTCACTCTTCAGGCATGAAAACATGGTTCTTAGACAGTGAAACTCCGAAGCAGGAGTTCACTCTTCAGGACTGACAACTTGGTTCTTCATGTTGTACCCACCCTCTAAGCTTAAGCATCCCTTTCACTGTTACATAGTTCCTCAGGTGATCCATCATTTTCCAAGGTGTTCTTACACAAACGAATGCCAACTTGCTTCTAGAATTCCACTAGCAATCTGTAACCCGTGACAATCATCCCATATACATCATATGCATACAATCAATATGAGACATCATCATACAATTTTCATTATAAAATTCAAATATGTTTTACTATGTTTTACTCAAGAAAATAGAATTTTCAAAACATTAGTTTTCTTCTTGTTGTTGTTTGGCTCTTTAAGTAGTAGATATCAATATTCCTTATGGGATTACATCCCTTCCATGTCCAAGACCATTTCCCCTGCAATTTTCTCAATTTTTAAGTAGCCAATTAAATTGTTAGAATAACATAACAATTTTCAATTATCAATTTCTCAAATTTTTTTATACACGAAAATAAATATTTCCACACATGAAATTTTTATTCATTACGTTTGGCTCTTGCATATATATATATTAGTATTCCTTATGGTTTACATCATTACCATATCCAAGACCATTCCACCTACAATTATCTCAGGTTTCTTTCATCCAAACAAGATGGTTATCACTCATGCACATTTTAGTAGTTCATGAAATGATCTTAGAATTGTAATTTACAATCAATTCAATCATTTCCAACCATTGTTCACATTAAAATGGAATTCAACCATTCATAATATTATCTAGAATGAAACTATAATTCATCGTAGATGCATTATCAATACATTCTCCTTTTCATAATGCAATCAAACTTTAATAATAAATAAAACCAACGTGTCAATAATCATGGTCACATCCACACAATGCATCCTTGCATTAATTCTAGAATACCATATGTTCATATCATGTATTTAAAAATGTGAGTTGGAAGGTATGGCCCACCCCTAAATAAATCACCCAAACTCTTCCCCACAACCCATCCGATTATTTGGATACCTTCCTCTTCAACCCATACACAACACTAGGAACATCATTCCTTAATGTTATTTAGTGTAGGAAAAAATGTTGTAGTCCAAACATCGGTCATATAGGGGAAAACCATTACGCACTTGGATGGAACTATAGAATTTCCATATCCAATCTCATCATGACCTCACACATTACCATTTCTAATGGAATTCATTGTACAACAGGAGTAAAGTCTCCTGACTTAACTTGGTTATGATCACATAACCAATCATAATGCAATATGCAGTTAAATTTCCCATAAATGCATTCAAGCAAAAATTAAGATTTTCATACTCAAGGAATCATGCCTTTACATCAAATCAAATATTGATATTTGACTGAGGGAATTCTTACCTCAATTCCCTTTATCATTTATACATCACAACAACCCCAAATGTATATCTACATGGTCATCATCAATTTACTTGATGCTACTTGATCAATTGGTACTTTATAGAAGCTCACATGTCCCCTTACCAACCTCTTGATAAATATTCCCACCATCCTCATTTATCTTCATATGGATGGATACCATAAGAAACAATATCATCATGTTATAATCATTTTTCCTGGATACATAATCCATCATTAGTTTTATTCAATATCATAACATCATTATTTCATATATACCAATAGACTACTCTTATTCTATACTCATGCCACCAACATATTCATACATGTTCACATGCACAAATGCACATCAATATGTACCAAGAATTTGATATTTCGTTCTTATTTTATGCACATGCATTCTATCTTTATTATATGCATCATGCATTAATTGTATCATGCACTCCAATGCATATCTATCTCAGATTCAATTACTTATTTAGATTTTTTGTTGTAGATGGTTGTCCTTGAATCTCTGTAGAACCTCACTTCCATGGGCATTTCCATTATTCTTAATTGTGCACCATTGGACCCTATTTTGAATCTTTTAGCCAAGCCCCACTTGGCCATTCTGCATTTCCAGCTACTAGATCCACCAGTTCTTCCATCTCACAACTGGTTTCTTTAGGTAGAGAAAACCTATCCCAACATCTCTTGGATAAATTATCAATATTCATAATGTTGTAACATGCACAAATCCAACTGAACATTAACACTGTAATCTATTTATCCATTCCCAATTTCTTTGACCAAACTAGTCTTGAAATACCTTTATCATTGATTGACATTTAAACATTATGAAATATTATTTTATTTCATTTTTCTAATATTCTTTTCCATCCATGGATTTTCTCAATTTTAAATAACTCTCTTCACTTCATTGAGTGATTTACCGTGAAATACTACTTGTCCATTCAAGACCACTATTCTCCAAATGGAATTATACACTCTTCCATTTGGACCAGTACCTTGCTTCCACTGTGCACTCTGATAATGGAGACAACTTTCCTTCTTTGGGTACTTTTAGACAAAAGTTGTTAGATCATATGTAACAATCCCTCATCTTGCATTCTTATAATTGCACATAGATATGACTCATCCACTCCATTGTTAGGATATTTAGACACTTAGGAGTTAGTTAAGATCTACTTGGTATAATGTGTCATTAGGTAAAAGTGTATTTCTTTAGTATGCATTAGTATGCATTTGTAGTTAGGAAATATGATGATCATGATATGTTCTTGACATAGAGTGATTGGACGGTTCATATTCTACTCGATCTTAATGACCATTGATTCATGGATTAACACCCAATTGGTCCATGATCTCTATTTAAAGAGCATGGAGGGTCATTTACCAATGATTGATTGTGAGAAAATCTCCTTGTAATTTTTTTCTTTTGCATTAATAAATAGTTCCGAGTGGTTGCATTGGCTTGGGCCGTCAATGTTTCCCCGTAGGGGTTTTACCACGTCAAAACATCAGTGTTTTGATATTTGATCTGGTTGTGTGAGTGGTTACTAAAGGTGTTTGGCCTCTGTTGGAATACCTGTGTTGTTGAACATGGTACCAGATCTTGTTTGAAGACCCACTCTTGTTGTAGATTGAGATTGTGAAGATGAGTTGCCTCATCTCCATTTTCTATCATTTTCGTACATTTATGGGCTGAGAGGAATTTTCCATTGCATTTGGAGTGCTCATTTCAGTCAAGAACACTTTCCGTTTCACTCGAAAAGGTTTCCATTTTCCCAAGATACGGCCATTTCAGTCATATCCAGAGGTATAAAGCCTGAATACACATTTTAAATTTTTTTACAGAGTATTATTTTGGTTTTATATTATTTATTTCTGGGTTGCTACTCTTTTAGATCTGCATAATCTCTTTTCCCTGCGTCTCGTACGATCTTGAAAAAAAAAAAAAAAAAGAGGAAAAGGTTCATCTTCTGAGTAAGCTAACCGAGATCTAATCCTTGTCATCGAGAAGCAAAATGTTTTTCTTGTGTGAAAATAGTTTTTTTTTAGCACACTTTCCAAGGCCGTCTTCAACAACAACAAAAACCCTCTTGCTAAACAATATAATATGTTTTGCTAGACCATTTGGTTAAAATTTTCCCTATTAAGTAAGAGGTCTTGAATTCAAGTCTCTCTTTTTGTTTTTTTTTTTGAAAAAGTTCATGCTAAAATTGTAAAGTGTATTTCACTCCAAGTATAAAAGTGAATCACTATAAATATCTTTAATATTATTTTAGAGTTATTTATTTTGCATGCATCTTTTCTTTTATAAAGTAACTTCATTGTAAAAGTGATCCCCACTTCTCTTTATAAAAGTAGGTCACTTCATAAAACAACTTACACCACCATGTGGTCCTTTGGTTATTGTTTATGCCTTTTTTTTAAAGGGCATAACTCTCACATCCGAAGTCCATTTTCAGTTCCGTTTTTTTTTTAAACGCCTAACTTTTTGAGACCTTTCTATCCATATCATTAGTTTTAGTTTTTAAATCCATATTATATTCATATTTAATATGGATTCTACAAGTAATCTCTTGCTTACCAGCACCAACTACTTCCAATGGAAATCTCATATGGATGATTTATTAAGAAGTAAAGGCTTGTATCAGATTACCTCAAGAAAGGAAACAACACCCACTGATGCTGATAATAAGGTCAAATGAGATAATAGGAAATACGAAGAACATGGATTAATCAGAATTTCCATCTCTCCCAATTTAAGGTTCCACCTTCAATCAATTGATCAACCCAAAGAAGATTGAGAAAATATTGAATCTGTGTTTGGTAAACACAATATTATTCGAGCACACCAGTTAGAAAATCAAGTATTGAATTTAAGTCCAAATGATTTTCCTTGCATTGAAGACTATCTATCTAAGTTTAAAACACTCAGAACTTTATGTGAATAATGTAAGATAAAGATAGAAGAAGATTGTTTCATCTATCTTATTATTTCTAAGCTATGTAGTGCATATTCTGTGTTTGTGTCTACCTTTTATGCCATGCGAGAGGCTCTAGGGACAACTTATAAAAAACCCAGTATTGAGAACTTTTGTGATGCTTTGATTAGAGAGAAAGATAAACTCATACAACTTGGAGTGATCAGCACTATAAGTACTTCCAACAAATCCTTAGTCGTCCATCAAAAAGATAAACCCAAGAATCCCAATAAGAAACATCCCCGCCACAACAACAAACAATATAAGGGTCCCAAACCCACTTAGACAACTTCCGCTCCTAATGGTGACAAAGGAGAAAAATATAAAAGTAAGAAGACTAATAGACATTGCAACTTTTGTGATAAAGATGGTCATGATGAGTCCAAATGTTTCAAGAATATGGCAGCTTTAGAAGCAATGATGAAGAAGCACAACATCAATATTGATTCTACTTCTTCTTCTTCTCATTGACATGCACTCTATGCTTCTAGTTTCTCCTTCAATGAAACTTCTACTTCTTCTTCTAATGAGTGGATTATTGATTCTAGAGCATCTTATCATATGGCTAAGGATGAAGACATATTTTCTGCTCTAAATGAATGTAATACTAATATATTTGTTGGTGATGATAGATCTCTTAGTGTTGGAGGATATGGAACAATTCAAGTAGAAAACGGTCATTTCAATGATGTATTATGTGTTCCAAGTCTTTCTTGTAACCTTCTATCAATATATCAAATCACTCATTCAGGTGAAGGTAAAACCATAGAGTTTTCACCTCACCAAGTTGTAATCAAGGATCTAAAAGATATTACCAAGTTGTACAAGTTTGACAACTTTGGGTCATCATCTTTTTCATCATTTTTTGTTGCTCATAGCGATGACTTGAGCAAACTTTGGCATGAGCAGTTTGGTCATCTAAAATATCTCTCATTGCAACAACTATGTAATCAACAGATGGTGACTGGTCTTCCTATTTTTTCATGTAGAGATGGTGTTTGTGCCGGTTGTGTTCTTGGAAAACATCATTAGGAAATTTTTGGCAAACATGCCTCCTGGCACACCTCGGGCCCTTTGCAACTTGTTCACAGTGATTTGTGTGGTCCACTTTCTTCTCCTTCTTTTTCTGGGTGCAAGTATTTCTTAAATTTCATTGATGAATTATCCAAGCGTACTTGGGTTTACTTATTAAAACTTAGGAGTGAAGTTTTTGACAAGTTTTTGGCCTACAAGGCCCTTGTAGAAAAACAATCTAGACATCAAATTCAAAAGTTAAGAACAAATAATGGAGGAAAATATGTGAACAATAATTTTACAATTTATTTCACTACATAGGGCATCCAAATGCAACACACTGTTCCGTATACACCACAAAAAATGGTGTTGTTGAGAGAAAGAACCGCACATTAAAATAAATGGCTAATTGTATGATCCAATCTAAGGGATTAAGTATAAAGTATTGGGCAGAAGCAATCAACTGTGAAAATTACATATTAAATCACACTCCCACAAAGTCTCTTAAAAATATAACACCAGAAGAAGCTTGGACTAAAATTAAACCAGATGTAAGTCACTTCTGTGTATTTGGAAGTATAGCATGGGCTCACATTCCTGATGAGAAAAGGAAAACATTGCAGCCTAAAAGTGAGAAGTGTATAATTTGTTGGTTATTCTAAAGATGTCAAACATTATAGACCTCTTCAAACACATTGTAATGAAATTATTATTAGGAGATTTTAAATTTGATGAAAATCTCTTGGCCCACGAGCCTAATTCGACGATTGTGCCTTCGTCATCCTGCGAGCCATCTTTGGCATTTGTGCCTTCTTCTATTTCTATTATGGTTTCTTCTTTAGATTATGATAGTGAGGATGAAAATTTACCTCCGCTTGCTCACCTTCCTCTAGATGATTCCTTTGAACCTAAACCAACATCAACTCCACCGCTTCCTAGATGGGTTTGTTCAACATGAGAAGCAGCTGGTGATCTTGTCAGTGATCCTTTAGATCAACTTTGGACATGTTCATAGTTCCAACAAGACTCTTCTCTTTTGGCTCAAGTTTCAGAGACTCATGATCCAGAGACATTTGCAGAAGCTTCGGGTCATCCATATTGGGATACAACAATGAATGAATAATATTGTTCTTTAGTGGCCAACGATACTTGGGATCTTGTACCTCTTCCAAAAGGAAGAAAACTTGTCATATGTAAATGGGTCTACAGAACTAAGTATGCATTAGATGGAAGTGTTGAAAGACAGAAAGCTCTGTTAGTTGCCAAAGGATTTTCCCAAGTTGAAGGAATTGACTATAATGAAACCTTTTCCCCTGTAGCCAAAATGAATTACATCAGCCTTGTTCTTGCCCTTGCTGCCTCACATAAATGGGAGGTCCATCATATGGATGTTAAATCTGCCTTCTTGCACGAAGATTTGAAAGAAGAAATATACATGGAACAACCTCCTAGCTATGTCCAGAATGACTCTAGCCTTGTTTGTCGCCTTAAGAAATCTCTTTATGGTCTTAAGCAAGATCCCCAAGCTTGGTATGCCAAAATGGACAACTTTCTTATTGACACTGAATTTTCTAGATTCCATTATGATCCTAATGTCTATACCAAGAAAGTAGGAATACATCTCATAATCCTTGTCCTTTATGTTGATGACCTTATCCTTATTGGTAGTGACTCAAAACTTTTAAACCATGTGAAAACCAGCCTTAAGAAGAAATTTGAAATGACAGACTTAGATTTTTTGCACTATTTCCTTGGCCTCCAAGTTTTACAAACCAATGAAAGAATTTTTATTTCCCAGTCTAAGTATGCTTGGGACCTTATTCATTTCTTTCACATGGATGGTTGTAAACCAGCCCCTTCTCCCTTCCAATCTGGAGTCAAGCTTACTCCCACATGTACTTCTCCCAAAGTTGATGCCACCCTGTTGATCAAGATTTAGGAGCGGAATGAACTAATGACAGACTGAATACCATAAACACAAATATAGGAATAATAACACAAATATTCAGTGAACAATATCTTCTATTAAATAATGAAATAGGTTGAAACTATAAAACTGCAGAACCGAAACTTGCTCGAATGGTGGTAGATATATCTGAGAAGATATGTGCCTACTACATGCATCTTTCTGAGCAGAATGGATTAAAATTAGGCTCCATATGACATTTTCATATTACTCATGAATGCCAAAACCCTAGACATCCAAAAAACTAACCCTAGAAGGTGAAATTCCAAAAGTCATGTGGGCCCTATGGGTAAGTTGGTGTAATTTGGTACCTCAACTTCCTAGGGTCATAAATTTTGCATACGACCTTTGTTTTAGGCGCGTTATAGCCCATTGGAAAGGTATTTCAGAGAACTACACATTCTGCCATCAGACTCTAACTCCGTCTATAGTCTAACTATGTTGAGTAAAAAAAACAATGTTTAGGGCCTCAAAACATCCCTGAAAGTATAACAAGATGTGATGACATGAAAAAATAAAAAATAGGTCAGTTGGATTAGGTGAGAGGCCACCTGTATCCACCTAGAGAATGTGTCATGCTTTAGACAACCACATAAGTGTAGAATTCACAATTATAAAGCAGTACAAAAAGATGTGTTGAACAAAAACGAACACGAGGAGCCAGTTGGAATAGGTGGGTGGCCACCAATATCCATCTGGATCAATCCTCCCCCCTTAGGAAGCAATGGTCTCCATTGCATTGAGTTCCCCCATCAGGTAAGGAAACTTCTGCTGGATTTAGCCCCGGGGGAGGCACTTTCCTTGGTGTAGGAGTTGCCCTACCTTGACAACCCATTAAAGATAGATCTACTGCTGGTGAGTGCCCTTGACCTATGTGTCCACTATCTGATCGGTGGATGCTTGTTCCATGCAATCAGGGTTGAGCTCTGTTTGTGTCAGCTATTCAACGATCTTAGAGGTGTCCAATAATGGTGGAAAATATGGCCGAAGGAGGTTCACATTGAATACTGGGTGCAGACCAAGGAAGGGTGAAGTGTTGAGCTCAAAAGCATTGCTACCCACATCCTT
>SNQJ01S0011879.1:0-20494 GCA_010110895.2 Picea sitchensis | reverse complement strand
CTACTCTATTTATGATAAAGAGATGTTGGCCATCATGCATGCATTGGCCAAATTCCGGCACTATCTAGTGGGCAACAGGTTCAAGGTCAAGACAGATCACAATAGCCTCTGATTATTCTTGGAGCAGAAGGAACTAAATGACAGACAATAGAAGTGGGTGAGTAAGATCCAGGCCTATGATTTTGAGATTGAGTATGTGAAGGGGAAGAACAATTTGGTGGCCGACGCTCTTTCTAGGATGCCCCCTACTCTATCTTTGATGGACATATCGAAAGACTGGAAGAGCCTTCTACTGGTAGATTATTCCAAGAACAAGTTTGGTTGTGAGGTTTTGGATGGACAAGTTACAGATGACAGGTACAGAGTGGTGGAGGATGTCATCTACTACAAAGACCGAATTTATTTGGTTCCAGGTTCTAACATCAAGCAGAAGATCATGCAGGCAGCCCATGACTCACCGTTAGCAGGACACCAGGGGTTCTTGAAGACTTACAGGCAGGTCCGGGAGAGGTTCACTTGGAATAACCTCAAGGGAGACATACTGAAGCACGTTCAGGAGTGCATAGTTTTCCAGCAAAACAAGGTGGAGCACACCCATCCAACTGGATTATTACAGCCATTGCCCATTCCAGATCAGAAATGGGAAAGCATCTCCATGGATTTCATCACCGGGTTACCCAGGGTGTATGTTAAGAACCAAAGACTGAATAAAAAAGCACCACAACTGATATAGAATAACAATATAGAAAAACCACAACTTTATTATAGAAACCCTTGAGGTAGGGAAACACCATACAATGGATCATATTATGGAATGGATCCTCTCCTGTTCACTTGCCTCTTTGAGGGGGCATCCTCCTATTGAGCTACCACTCCAAATAAAATACTTCTCTTCATGTTTCATTACATTACTTGAACCCCTTTATATAGTTCTACCATCACCTAAGAACATTCTAGAGGAGGAATCTTCCAGAAGTAGAACCTTCTAAGAAGTCCTCTTACATTTATTATATCTAACTACCATAGTGGGAATTATTTAATAATATAGTGGACACCATAGTGTGGAATTATTTAATAATATAGTGGGCATATTCCACCTTACACGTAGGAATGAACACTCAATTATCACTATGGGCCCTCTAGGCCCCCCACTACCTCTCTAGCTACCTTACATTCCATCCTCTTTGCGAGCTGCTTGTCATCAACGCTGATGTACAACCATACCAGTAGTCCCACATGGATAATTGTGGACCATACTGCTGAAGAAGATTGGAGAAACTAAGGTCCCATGTAGAAAAGAAAGCCACCATGTTGATGTAGTCCAACCAACATTGTAAGCCAGGTCCCGCGTCCAAGTGCTCATGTGAACTCTCCTCTGAAGATTTTGTAACCCAATAACCAACTCCAAAATGATGTTCCAAATATCTATTAATTCGGCTTTATGATCTAACAATATCCATCCATAGTGAAAATGGTCGAGTAAGAGAATATGGAATGAATAATACTACTATAGAATATGTAGATTGAACGCTGATAACTAACTCTTGATGTGGGACTTTGATGTTCTCTACATAAGGTGGATTGGAGTCATCAAATAAAATATGAGTGGTTGTCATCTCCAAAATGACAACTATCCATATACCAATCATCACAATCGCCTCAAAAATCGTACCAATCATATATATTTCTGATTATATTCATCCCCGAGGCCCTCCAAGAAATCTCCTCGATGTTATCACACGAATTTTGAATACTACGTAAACTATCATTGAGGCCATATCCAGAGATCGGCTCATGGAGTATGTCTGTGAGGCCAGTATGTGCAAATACATATCCAATGTCAAAAATTGAGCTTTGAATGATCCAAGAATTTTTAGGTTTTGAGAAGAAATAGCCATAAATAACTATCCCATGAACTCACCCAATGTTACAAGAAAATCGCGACTTTTTTCTGGAAAACCCTAAAAACTGCTGAAGTTAAATGCTCATAACTTCACTTCCGACTACTGGCTGATTTTTTTTGAAATTGGGTGAAATTGCAGAGGAACCTTGAAATCTATAATTTATTTGAGCAAATTCGGCCTCCAAATGCCAAGCATAAATAAAACAAATCGCGTCGTCGTCCGCGGAAAAACCCTAAATATTTGCAGCAGATTTTAAAAATTCAATATTCACCTTCCTGACCGATTTGGATGATTTTTTTCAACTTGGGTGTTTTTATGAGAGTGAACTCAAATATACAACCCTTTTCTACAAATTTTTCATATAAATATACTGAAAAATTCGAGAATGTCAGTGGCCCCTTTTCTTCTCTCAAAAAAAAATCTACAAAAATATTTGCCCACAACTCGCCAAGGAAAGTGCTCCGACACCAATTGTTAAGTACCAAAGACTGAATAAAAAAACACCACAACTGATATAGAATATAGAAAACCACAACTTTTATTATAGAAACCCTTTGAGGTAAGTAACACCATACAATGGATCCTATTATGGAAGGGATCTCTCCTGTTCACTTGCCTCTACTCGAGGGGGCATCTCCTATTGAGCTACCGCTCCAAATAAAATACTTTCTTCATGTTTCATTACATTGCTTGAACCCCTTATATAGTCTCTACCATCACCTAAGAACATTCTAGTGAGGATCTTCCGTATAGAACCTTCTAGTAGTCCTTTTACATTTATTATATTCAACTACCATAGTGAAGTATATTATTTAATAATATAGTGGACCCTAGTCCACCCTAGTTACTGAATGACCTCCACTATTATCACTATGGCCCTTCCGGGCCCCCCACTACCTCTGTTAGCTTACCTTTACGCTAGGGTAAGGATTGCATTTATGTCGGTGGATAGACTCACCAAGTTTGCCCACTTCTTCGCCATATATTCCTTTAGACTACCACAAAGACGTGTGCATTTGTTATTTCTTCGTAGGATTGCATGGGTTTCGCCCAAAACCATCGTCAAGATAGAGACAATAGATTCTCATGGAGTGTTTCGCAGGAGATTTTCAGTTGGTAGGTACTGAGTTGGACATCGAAGCACTAGTTACCACCCACGACCTAATTTTGACGCATTTAGATCAGGAACAAATGGGTGGAAGTTGGCTTGCGAATTACATTTGTACAGAGCTTGCAGTGGTTGCACCTGGGAGCATCAAGCAATACCACCCATCACATGTCCATTGGCATGACCCTTTTCGCACTCTATGACTAAGAGGCCATGACTTTTGTAGCTTTATTCTATGGACAAGAGGGCACCGGGCGTCGTGGATTGATACGGTGGACAGCCAGAGAGCTCCTCGAGAGCTGGACGATAGAACATGAGGGTGGCCCTTAATCAACGTAAGATGTATGCAACAGGCATAGGGACCAGCCATTCGAGTATCGAGATTTAGTGTTCCCCGGATTACCACACCGGACAATCTTCATTGAAACGTATGGGGTCGAGTCAAACCATCCCTCGCCACACTATAAATTCTACAGATAACCTGAGGGTAAAGCGTGCTGTACAATGCACTGAACCACCGAGGGGAGCAAGATTCACAATGTGTTTAACGTATCTTGCCTTAAGCGGGTGATAGGAAAACATGTGGTTGCCTCATAGGAGTTACCATCTTTGGATGACGAGGGGCGGTTTTCCACAAGCCCCGAAGATATTTTACAGGTACTGGAGAGGAAGCTCTGTAATAGGGTGGTCAGGGAGTTTTTTTTGGTGAAATGGAAGGATCTAACTGTGGAGGATGCTACTTGGGAAAATGAGCAGCCATGCTTCCAAGCTTGTTGCTCGAGGACAAGAAAATTATAGGGCAGTGAGGACTCAGAATGCTCCATTTTTCCTACCGACACAGTGGTTTACAGCTTCCTCGCCAGAAACCATTAGAAGGATGAGTTAGGGAAATGATATTGGCAAAGTCACTTTCGAATTATAAAGTGAAAACTTAGGAAAGTGAGTTTATTAATATTAAACCCCTTCTTTTGAGGGTATTTCTCCAACACTAAATGAATATTTTAATGGAGAAAATAAAGTGGAAGAGTAAAAGCGATCTGCTGGAGGGTTGGAAAATGAATTATTGACTATTAATTTAGAAAATTGAGTTTTAAGAAGAGCTCGAACTACGAGGGTTTCAACTGAAACCCACTTAAGTTCTGATTTGGCAAAGGAAACTATCTGCCCTGGCAGTGAGATTGGAGAAGCCATTCCGGTTTTTTCATTTGCAGGTATTGGCATCGTGATTCGAAGTTCTTCATCGAGGGAAGAATTTAATTTGCAGATTTGGGAAGAAGTTTGAAGAGTTTGAAGGCTAATCAAACCATCTTTTGGAGGCTAAGAGTCTCACTCATAAAGGGGCGAGCTTCTTCAGTCCAGAAACAATTTCCCTGTGGGTCGAATCCCTCTTGGTGGCTGAGTTGTGCCTAGCCAGGGGCACACAACATTTTACTTTGATCTTGTTCATTGAGGGCGAGTTATTTTCTTAAGAGGGTGCCCCTCCTAGACGCTACACGCAGAGTAAGAGATAAATCCATTGTTGTCTGAGGGTTGTAGTGTTTCTTTGCTATAGGAAGGTTGAGTTTACTCTCTGAAAAGGGCCCAATCCTCTGGAAATTCGAGTTCTGTAATTCGGTGAACATTTGTTGAACCAGAGGCGAGTTTGGGTGTGTCAACAAGGCCGTGTGGACATTTAAATTGACTGCTGGGCAAATATATGAGTGTTGGGCGAAATCAGTCCTGGGTATGAAGGCGTGTTACTCTGCTGGTTGTGTCTCCCATCTTCAAGGCTGTGTGTTGCTCAGGGTGCTGCGTGGAGAGCAAGGGCGAAGAGGCTGCGGGTTTGACCTCTGATGGATGGCTTTTACTTGCATGATAAAGTAGCCTATTGTTGAGTGAGACGGCTGGAACATACCTGTCAGTTGGTGGTGTAAGATATCAATGGGGCCGTCCCCTTTCCATCAAAACGTGGTTCGATTCTGGCATCTTCATTGCTGTGTGTAATCGGTGGTTTCAAGTCTCACATATCAATTCATTCTCCTCATCCTTGTGAGGTATTTTACTCCAAATTCTGATTGCAATAAACTCAGCCATTGCCATTTAATAAAATCATCCTGAGTTTGATTATTTTGCTCATTTAAATGTGTTTGTATTCATCATTATTTTGTGGTTTTTACTTAATGCCAAAATAATACATTGTGCACTTCATTGGGGAGTTATAAGGGGTTAGAAAACCAATAGACCAGCAAACAAAACAAAGAAACGTGACCTGATGTCCATTTAAAATTCATCTACAGCAGTCAAATACATAAGCATGCAAAGTGTTTGACTAAAATCCCACTGCATCAAGGAAGGTTTTCCCACTTTGTAACATAGAATACTTAAGTATCCCAAGTGTCTTGAGTTCACCGATGGGGAATTCTACCAATGGATACCATTAAGCCTCAAGGGGAGAACATCCGGTGGAAAGCAAAGGATTTTGTGAGGTTGATGTCCAATAGAGACCATAGACTCAACCAAAAGGTGTTTACCTTTTGGTTGAGTCTCTGGTCAAAGATGATGGTCTATGGTATCCCAAAGTGGATCCACAATTTGTTTGAAGAAGAGCTACAAGATCTCGGTCATTGTGACATTCTTCTTATAGGCTGTAACGATGGCCATCTTTGAAAACTCCATCAATGACCACAAACACACGCTTACTTCCTTGTTTGGCAGGACAACAGTTTCATGTACATGTAATCCATGAGATGGATTCCCAAGGCTTCGAATTGGAAGAGGGGTGTATAATCCTTGATTCTAGATGGATGGCTTGGCAATGACACAAAAAATGCAAGATATGATATACTTAATTACGTCATGTCAAATTTTTGGCCAATAAAATGTTTATATAGAATGACCAAAGTTTTCTCCAAAAATATCCCACACCGGTCAGAGTGTGGAGTTTCATATATTTTCATGCTCTCTTGTAAGAACACAAAGATGGCCCATATGGCACAACAACCCATATTGAATATGTAAATTAGCGACCATTGAGTTTTCTCCCAAGATTTGGTATGTGGTGGTGAATTCAAGGTCATGTTGATAAAGTTGGTCCACTTAGATGCTTCATGTCCACGTGAATGGAGCACACGGTGAGTGTAGCTACAAGAGGCCGACTGAGGCACAAGGATTACGATTGTAGATACTTGTTCATACTTTATGTTGAGATGGAACTGCTACAGGTGTAGGTGTGGACCACTTCTAATGGTGATCCTTCCAGAATTTCATGTCTGCATGAACTGAAAAGGCTTGTGATCAATGTGTATGATCATCTATCTCCTTCCTTAAATGTAATGTTTCCATTGACGACAAAAAGTTTGCAAAATGGAATCAATTCTTCTTATCATAGGTGGGGTATTTTGGAAAGTATCAAAGAGTGCCTCACTATGGTATTCCACCAGATGTTCGCAGGATGAGGATAATTGCACTCAAAACATAAGGTCGACAGATCAGCCTTAATCTCGAACAATGGTTATTGCAGATCGAGAAAGGAGAGTATCGAGCCGAAAGCACAAGTGATGTTCGCATCGAATGCCTGTCGCCCTTCTCCCACACAAACTTGTCTCTACCACTACCCTTGGTCACCTAACTGAGGGCCCATAAAATGTGGTAGAATCCCAACATGAACCATCGCAGAAGTTGAAGGTCCCAAAAGCTCTTAAAGTCACTAGTGTGGTTAACGCTAATCATGGATGAATTGGATCTTAGATGGATCAACATTATTGTACCCCATGCTCATCAACATAAGTATTGACCCTGTTTATTCCAAAAGATAATTTTTCCAAGTTGGCATAAAGTTTTGTTGTCGTAGAGTGCTCAAAACCCGTTGAATATGTCGCCGGTGATGTTTCTCCCATGTTCTATTGAAGATGAGAATATCATCCAAATATAATACCAATAAAGGAGTTGGTTAAGGGTCTCAATATATCATCCATCAACCCCATTAAAGTGGTTGGCATTTTGTTAAGCCAAAGGGCATGGTTAGCCATTCAAAGAGAGTTCTTCTTAGACTTGAAGGTTGTCTTCCGCACATCAGTTGGTTCGATTGGCCCCTGCGGTAGCCGCATTCTCAAGTCAATATTGCTCAAGAAATTTTCCCCTTGAGTTGGTCAAGAAGGTCATCACTATTGGGAATGGGGTAGCGTTCTTGACTGGGATTTTGTTTAAGGCTCTATAATCAATGGAGATACAAGTCTCTCAGCCCTTCTTGAACTAGTACAATCAAAGCTTCTCGAAGGGGAGGTGATTTTAACCGATACCCATTTTGAAGAAGATCTCGACCGATGTTCATTTCATCACATTCTCCATCATACCGAGTAGATCGGGTCCATTAGGTAGGGTGCATCATGGGTCAGATCAATTGGATGCTTTGATCGGCCAGCGGTGTCTGCACTCGTAGGTGATGAGAATATGTCTCTTTATTCTTCCACGACCCCATCCAATTTATTTTGCTACAAAGAGAGGCGTTGGTAGAGGTCACATATGTGGCAATGACCTTTTTCTCACTATGAGCATGGATCACAAAAGAAGACGAAATTCTCGGTCCATGAGATGACCCTACCAGACAAGCTAGAAGAAATTAAAGAAATAGCAATAGGCGGCCACTTAGATCATGTACAATTGTCTACCCAAAGTAATAATAACACCGGTGGGGTCTAAACCATACGCATGACGCCTCCACAAATATATGGCTGTCGAAAAGAACATCTACAAACTTCAAGGGGATAAATATCACATAGTACCTCATATTTAAAAGGCTTGATTTCATAGTCCAAGCGACATTTTTGGCTGACGCGAATGTCGCTTACTTGGCAGAGCCATCCAAAGGTGTAGGGATGCATGTGCAGCATTGTCAGCAGGGTGAGTTGCTTGATGACCTCTACTGAAATCAGGTTTTTCTGACTACCTTCGTCAACAATGAAATGAATCGAATCCCCCCTTGACCCACATCTGCCAATGAAAAATGTGCTCCCTTCCTCCTCGTCTTTGCCCGCTGGCCGAGTTTGGTGGTAGCTTATAGTGGCATCGTCAACATCGGCAATCTGCTTCCTCCCTTCGGAAAGATTTGGTTCGAATCAAAATCGACCTCTAATTTGGAAGTTCAACTCAACCACAACAGGGACTCTGCCGAGCAACATTCTTCTGTTATGCCAAGGACTTATGGTACTCACACCATTTTCACGCGTCCTTCTTCATATTCTCATTGCCCTTCTGTGTGGTGGTTTGATCGTTGTCTTGAGGGGCGCCCATCTTGGTTTGGTCCATTGTTGTGGTTAGCTGCCTTTCCCTCGCTTCACCGGGTGAGGGGTTTGAAGATCCAAACTCTTTCATTTCTGCTTAAATTCTTGCTCGATCTTGGTAGTGTATCTATAAGTTGTGCCAATGAGGCGATGTCTAGGAACACCATTTCTATTTGAATGTATCTAAGAAAACAACAACGGTATTTGAGCACCAAATGAAACTCTCAGAGTCTTTTGATACCCAATTTGGTGCACGTGGTATGGAAAATATTGGTGAAATACGGTACTGTACGGTCCCTTTCTTGACACAGGGTATCCATCCGGTGTACCGTCTCAGCTTCCAACAAGGTGGTATTTTTATTTAATGGCGTCCTGGAAGGAATACCATGAAGGGGCCACTAAAAACATTATATATTCCTCCACAACTCTTTTCTCAAAGTAAGTATCCTTAACATGGGGAATGACCTCGAGGAAGGCAAAAGTGATATTTTCCCTATCTAAAAATTGTGGACCTAAAAATATCCTTCATGCAAGATTCAACCATTTGACATCCACAACATCCGCATCTATCAATCCTTCAAATAATGGAATATCAAAATTTACTTTTACCTGAAGGGGTTGCATATGCCTCTTGATGAATATGCTTCTCCTGTGGGCAGTCGTCGAAGGATCTGCATGAAGTTTTCCATCATTTCGTTCCTTTGTCGTGCGAGGGCTTCCTCGAGCAACATTTTAATAGGATATCCTTCTCCATCATCTTTCTTTTCATCCCCCATGGGTTATTTTTGGGCTCTGTGTGACCGATATTGTAATGGCTCGATTGGTTCAAGTCCCAAATTCTTGTACCTAGATCTTGTCAGGGACATGCACGAAGAAAAATAGATGAAGAGCAGACCGCTCTGATACCACTGATCCAAATTTAAGATTCGAGCGAACTTATTAAAAAAATGAATACAATAAACACAGAGATATGAAGAATATCACAAATATCTAGTGAACAATATCTTCTATTAAATAATGAAATAGGCTGAAACTGTAAAACTGCAGAACTGAAACACTTGCTCGAATGGTGATAGCTATCTCTGAGAAGCGATGTGGCTACTACGCGCATCCATCTAAGAAGAATCGATTACAATGAGGTTCCAGAGGCCTTTTTGATATTACTCATGAATTCTAAAACCCTAGACATCCAAAAACCTAACCCTAGAAGGTGAAACGCTAAAAGTCACATGGGCCCTATGGGTAAGTTGGTGTAATTTGGTACCTCAACTTCCAAGGGTCGTAATTTTTTCATATGACCTCCATTTTAGGCATGTGATATCCTGTTGGAAAGGTCTTTCAAATAACTACACATTATTCCATCAAACTCTAACTTTGTCTACAATTTGACTGTGGCAAGCCAAAAAAACAACGTTTAGGGCCCCAAAATGGCCCTGGAAGTACATCAAGATGTGCTGACATGAAAACATACAAAATAAGTCAATTGGATTAGGCGAGAGGCCAATTGTATCCACCTGGAGGATTTGTGGGGATTCATACATCCCCAGAAGTGTAGAACTCACAATTACAAAGTAATACAGAGGAATATGTTGAACAAAAAATGAACATGAGGAGTCAGTTGGAATAGGTGGGTGGCCACCAATATCCACCTAGATCAAATAATGACAAAAATAATTCCCCAAAACAACAACAATTGCATACGCATATGGAAAAAAAGGCTATCAAGAAGTCCACAAAACACTAAGAATTTTTGCCAACACTACAAATTGAGTGGATGTTGGGATGCAAAGTGTTAGAGGCTTCATCTAAATCTTCACTCCAAGAAATACACAATCAAAAGAAGAGTGTGGAGATTGAAGAATAAATGGAATAATGAACTACATACATCTACAACCTAATGAGTAGAAACTATTACGGAGTTTCAATAGCACATGAGAATAATTTAATCAATGAAGTGGCTAGTTTGTTGATGCTAACATCAAAGGAAAATATCCCTGATCCAATTATTTAATTCAATATTGCAACATAATATTCCCTTCTTTGATATCTAATAGAGATTATTGCATGGAGTAAAATGACGTTGGGGGTACCTTGAAACTCCATGACATTCGACGAAGCAACCATTTTTTTGTGTGCATGGTTCCTTCAATAAATTTGTTGAATTAAATCCTCAGAGTGGAGTGGAGCAATAGCTACAAGCTCATGGAGATCACTAGTTTTGGCATTCATTATTTATGTTTGAATGTTATGTAAATCCATAATCATAACCTATTGATGATCAATTCTTACATCCATGCATTTGTAGGAATTGCCAATTGTTTTGGACAAAAGAAGGTGCTATGATTGCACACAAAGGAGGTCCTTCATTTGAGATTGTTGTAGAGACAAAGTACTATGTAAGTACATGTAAACAATAGAGTTGTTCCATGTTGGAGAGAAATTTATCTTAGTAAAAGAAGGCAGACCACGATTCTCTTTACTAATTACTTCATCATGATATATGATTGTTGGGATCTCATTATTTCATAGTGAACAAGGGAAGATCAAAATTTGACTTGGATGCCAAGATACACCATCCCAAGATGAGAATGAAAGGCATTTGCACACTAAAAATGGGAATGGATCTTGATTGTAGAGTTCAAAATATAAAGATTGATCATAATAGAGAATCAATGAGCAAACTTCTACATTAATGGAACAAGTGAAGCCAAACCTTGGAGCTAAATTCATAGCTAGAACTAGATCCAGAAGCCAAAGGTGAGCGTTGAGGGCTAGAGGAAAAAAAATATAATGCAAGTATTATGAAATTAAATGAGAGAAGAAGAAAAATATAATTGAATGAGAAACATACAAAATAGGAGAAAGGATATTGGGGAATGGGAAATGAAAGGATAAGGATGCTTAGCCTCTCCTTTACCCCATCTTTGCATGTATCTTCTTGGAGATTGAATCATAAAACATTTTTTGGCTAAGAGGATAGGGTGCAAAAGAAGGTCCTAGTTATGTAAATTGTTGAATGGCCCAAAGAGCCATGAGGCTACATTGTAACCATGCAATTTTTGAGAATAAATGCTAAGAAACCATTCAAAGCCATCTTTCTCATTTAGTTTTCTAGAGTAAAATCTCTATAAATTATGTTTCTGAGTTTATTGTTGTGTGATATATGTGTGATGGCATTGTGGTTACCATCTACATTTTAGAAAATTATTGTGGTCATTTCTTTCTATATTATGGTTCATTATTGTTTAAAATCACTTCTTATTGATTTTTTTCATAACCAAAATAGTTATGAATTGTATATTGTTTATTTACCGAGTTCAATGAGATCCAAAGTTATAGGAATAGAGCTATTGTAGTTTTCCAGCTAAACTTATTATTCTAGTGCCTTGTAACCAATAATTCTCTCACCATTAAGGAAATTAACACTTGCCAAGGCCGTACACACTCGTTGCTTAGGATTATCATTACTTAGGGGGTGAACAAAACTATCCCCAAACTAACTCCTTACTTCCAATTCTTGTTTTCACTTTGAAGTCATGGTATAAGGAAGGTTATATTCAAAACAAATCTAAAACATATTACCACTCCATTAATGTTAGGAGTTGGGTTTACTACAATTCTAGTTTGCACTATATAGTCATGGTATAAGGGAAGGTTATATTCAAAACAAATCTAAAACATATTACCACTCTATTGATGTTAGGAGTTGGATTTACTACATGTAACCATCAACAATCCCATTAGGTTACAGTGATAGAATTCATTGATTCTCTAATGTGTTGACTTGTAACATGGACAAGGCAACACATTCTCCTCCATAAAAAAAAATGTTTGTATATTAATTTGTTTGTTTTATTTATGAAATAAGAGGGAGTGTGGTTTGTTTATATATGGTAGAGGTTTAATTAAATTGCACATAGTTAACTGAGTAGGTATGCCAACGTAGAGCTTGAGTGTTGTAACAACTACAACACTTTCCATGCCTTTTGAGCGCTATACCTCATTCGACTACACACATTATTAATTTGCACAATAATTCATGATGTTTAAGTGGTGAAAATGTTTTGTTGGAGACATTGTTAATGGGATGGTAAACTGCAAAGTCAAAATACAAAAAAATTGACTTAGGAAATTCATTGCATGTCTTTTCATTTACAAATATGTGGTCATTCCTTTATTAATTGCTGAGTTGAGAGGAAGAAAACAATTTGGTAATTACTCGACTCATATATGTTTATTCATATGCTAGTGCTAGGTACATTGCCACCAAGCCAAACGTTTTTGTTCCTTATTATTGTTGGAGCATTATATGTTTCATTTGCTATTGGATCGCAATGAATGGTAATGAAGTGTCTTGCCTCTTAATGGTATTGGAACGATTTCTCTAAACTAGAGAGAAATAATATATTGGCTTTGTGGAATCAAGTTTTGTATAAATCTTTGGTAGAGATAGCATTGATGCTTAGCTATCATAGTTCAAAGAAAGAGTATATCCAATTTCTTTGTCTTGTTTTCTAAACCAAAAATTATCGAAGATAATTATTGATAGTATTTGGATTGATGAGCTTATGTATACGTTCATGTTTCGGTTTGTGTTGCAATGAAAAAACCATAGGGTAAAGCAATGGCATTTAAAATGATAATTCATTGCAATTTTGTCATTTAATTGTACAAACAATGCATATAGATTTGTGGTTAGTTAATATCACCCACATCCACAGTGAATTGGATAAGTTCATATCATATAGATTTGTGGTTAGTTGAGATCATTCAGAGTGGACTAGATGTAACCACTCATGCAATGAAAGATGATTGTTTTATGTGAAAATTAGATTGAAAACAAAACTTTGGAATCAATTTTAAACACAAAAAACTTGGCACTATATAGAGATTAGAAATCAAAGGTGTAGTTTAATGTTTTATATTTTTTACTTTTCGGTAACTATCACCAGAAAACAAAATTGTTGGCAAAATCACAACTTTATGTTGTTTAAATCACCTTTTTGAATGCATAAATTTATCCAACGCCCTCAAAACCTCAGAGCCTAGACCCTCAAAACCTCAGAGCCTAGAATATGTAATCTCAACCACTAAACTTTACAATTTTCTAAATTTCTAACCAAATTTTGGGTAAAACGCATCAGAAAAAGTGCCCGAAGAAAGGATAAAAACGTAGAATGTTTAGACTACCCAACGATTTGACTGGTAAAGTCTACGAAGGTATACATACCCTACCCCCCTCTGGATTTGAATCTATGACCTCTTAAGAGGAAACACATATTCTTAACCATTAGGCCCACTCAAGTTATATATAATTAATTTTGTAGGGTATAATATTGACATAATATTTATTATTTAGTTATTAAATGTGAAATTTGTATTATTATTAAAATGAAATTAATTAATATTAATTTATACTAAATTATTATACTTTATACTATAATAATATTACAAAGAGAATTTAGAATATAATAAAGTTGTATATATAATTAATTGTTTATGACATAATATTGATAAAATTATTTTTTTGTTTGTTTGTTAGAAATGTTTTTCATTTGTGTGGTGAGTATTTCAACTATTGATTAAGAAATCACAAATCACAATTCAAGGGTATCTAAGTCGTCAAAATCATCCGTGAATCACATAACCCTTACATAGATGGATTTTTGGGTGTCTCCTCCCAACTAAACATAATGTAAGGGTATTGAACTTGAGTCACCTAGCTAATTAAACCCACACTTTAACTCAATGTGCTAACAAAAATTGACAATATTGACATAATTATTAATTAAAGAGAAAATATGCAATTTATATTATTATTATTATTTAAATTGATGTTAATTTATATTTAATTGTTATATTTTATGTTATAATAATATTTGAAACAAAATTCATAATATGATATAGTTTTGTATATAATTAATTGTGTATTACAAAATATTGACATAATTATTATTTAGTGAGCAATTGTATAATTTATATTATTATTATTAAAATATTTTTAATTGATATTAATTTATAATTAGTTACTATATTTTATTTATAATAATAAAACAAAATTTATAAATAAATTTCTATAAGATAAATGTGTATATAGGTGATTACATATGACATAATATTGACATAATTATTATTTATTGTGAAAATATTCAATTTATTTTTATGATTTATTAGGTTATAATAATACTACAAAATTTATGTAATATAAATGTGATTTATATAATATAAAAAATTATGTAATATAAATGTGATTTATATAATATAAAAAATTATGTAATATAAATGTGATTTATATAATATATTGTGTATATAGTTGATTGTATATAATATAATATTGATATAAATTTTTTTAAGCTAGCTATAAAATTTATATTAAAGTGGGAAAAGCATTAAACACAAACATTTGCTATTGACCTTCTATTGGGTAAGCCTCACCAACAACAAAAGAATAAGTACTTTGTCCAAAGAATTATAAAGTATAAAGTGAGCATTGAATCAATACATATTCAAAAGAATACTAACACTTTTTATATAATTGCTAGATAGTCTAGTATTATGCTTGTGATAGAGATAATTACTATTGCTCATAAATAAAGACAAAAAGAAACGATAAATTGTGCATATCAAGTAGATGGGGAGTCAATTGGCTTATAAAATTGTGCATATCATGCCTCAAGTTGGAGTGAAACAACTTATGGAGAACCATAATATCTCAGAGCTTCCCAACCAATGGCATAACTCTATGCATATTAATGATGTGTTTTTCCCTACCATTTGTCCCAAACTTTGGAGTGTAAATGGGAACCAGTGGCAAAGCATTAACTTGATCACATGGGTTTTATGAACCGATCACCCCATACGAGGGAACCTTGTCAACTTGATCAATGGGAAGACAATGATCCTTCATAGGTTTTGGAGTAGATTCATCCCAAGATACATCTAGAGGTGATTGGTCATACATGAGGCCTCAATTGGAAATTAAATCAAAAAGTTTATTTCCATATCGTTTGAGATGAGATGGAATGAGAGAAGGGACCTCAGAAGAATATTGCATATGCTTTCTGATCCTTATTTAAAGCGTGAGCTCCCTGATATTTTGTTGATTAGAGAGCCATGTTGCAACTTCTTGAGAATTTGGACAATTAATTAAGAATACCCCTCTGCAATCAATTTCATATATCCTTCTCAAACAACCAGTTGAAGACCAAATTCCATAGCATAAAACTCCGATGCATGTTGTTATATGTTCCTGGGAATCCAACATAGATCTTGAGAATTTCCCTTTGATTATCCTTGAATACACCTCCAAATCCAACTAGTCATGGGTTTCCTTTGGAGGCCCCATCGAAGTTGAGTTTAATGAACATTGGAGGGGGAGGCTCCCATTTGTCTAGAATTTTTCTATGAGGGGGCGTTGTTCGATTAGGTTGGAGAATTGGAGGGATTGAATTTGAGAACCTTTAGAGTGATTGCCTCTTGATCATTGCATTTCCAGTAGTGCTCAATCCAGGGAGAGATTAGAATTGTTTCCTTGAGGTTTTGATTAATATTGTTTCATATATACTCCACTTCTTGAGAGAGGGATTTAAATATTTCTCTATTGTGTTCCTTCTATATTTCCCATAGCAGAAATCCTAGGAAGAGCTTCCAAGTGCAGTCTAAAATTGGGTTGTTGAAAGCAGATGGTCTCCAATGGGATATGATTTCCACTAGGATGAGTCTATTTCAATCAGTTTTTCTGAAGAGTGTAGTGCCCTTGTCCCATAAAGATGTTGCAAAGGGACGGGAGTTCAGAAAATGTTCTGTATTTTCCTCATTTAACTTGCAGAGATAAAAAAAAATAGAAGGGCCCTCGAATCCTCTTCAAAGGAATTTGTCCCATGTATGGGTGTTCCCATGCACTAAGAGATAAATAAAAAGATATACCTTTGCCCATATGTTTTGTTTCCATATTTTAGGCCATATTTCTGGAGTGAGAAGATATGAGTGCTTTGTTTCCAAGTGGTATGATTCCTGGAGATTAAATCTTTTACCAAGCTTATAGCCACACCTAATTTTGTCCATACTTTCCTGAATTTTGATTTTCCTAACACTCAGGTCTTGCTAAAAAGTTTCCTAATCAAATCCTTTCGGGAGAGGATTCCAAGCTTCCGTGGTAGCGAGGATTTCCAGTGATAAGTTGTTGTTGGTGGAGCCCAATAATGAGAGAGCAGGTCTTTTCCTTGGTTAATCATATTATAAGGATGGTTTGAAGATATTCCCTTGTCTGCAAATTTGGCATCTGTTTCCAAGAATCCTCCCAAAAAACATTTGATTTCCCATTTCATACCTCCCATAAATAATGGATTTGGAGTAAATGCTTATTCTTCCAGGTTGCATTCCATAGGTGAGAACCAACATTGAGGTCATTCATTCATATCAGATCTTGTTTGGTCATGTGTGTTGCATATTTCCTTCTCCATATTTTTCCCCACAATTTCCTTAGACTGTGGAGCCATCACCACCAGGTTTTGGCCCCCAAATCCACACTAATAATTTTTGGATCCCTCAAGCCAAGACCCCTTACCAATTTTAGAAGACACATTTTTGTCCCATGCTACTAGTGCCCATTTTTTATATTTTCAAGCTCCTCCCAAGAGAAACAATCGTTGCAAATTTCAAACAACCTTAAGAAGAAATTTTGGTGTAGCCATCATGGAGAATATATAAAGGGGAATTTCTTGAAGAAAATACTTAAGGAGAGTAATATGGTTCGTGATATTAAGAGAGAAAAAAAGTTCAAGAATAAAACTTTTGCTCCAGCTTGTTGAGAAGGTCGTCCCATGAGATATGTCAGAGAGTGTTTTCAAATAGAGGAGCACCCAATTATTTGGAAGGAAGAGATCTCTACTGAAATCCTAGAATTTGAGAAATATTTAATTGAATAATAGGTGAAGTATTAAAGAAAATACTTTATACTTACCATGGTTAATGTTGGTTCTAGAAGCATCCATGAAGTCATATGCTTCTTGAGTTGTAGGAACTCCCATTAAAAAAGTATCATCTGTGAATTTCTACTTAGAGGGAGCAATATCATCTCCATGAAATTATGGCCCTTTGATTTTGATGGAGTCCACTACTTCTTTAAGGAAACCTCCCAGACCTTCTACCATCAAAATAAAAAGGAAAGGGGAGAGTGGGTCTCATTTCCTGATGCCATGAGAAGGGGAAAAGTTGGATGAAGGTGAACCATTGATGAGGATCAAGAAGAAATATCCAAAGGTGAGAGAGAGAATCCAATTTGTCCATTTGTCCAAAAATCCAAAAGCGAGGAGGACTTGTCATATGTACTTCCAACTGAGTTTATTGAATTCCTTAGAAATGTCTAGCTTTATCAGCATACCTACTTTCTTGGTAATTTTCAATGAATGAATAATCTCATGGGATAGGATAATGTTGCCCAGGATCTACCAACCCTCTACATATCCTGATTGGTCGAGAGATATTATCCTTGGAAGGAGTGGATTTTTATTGTTGGCGATGATTTTCGTTATGATTTTGTATATTACATTGCAGAGTGATATCGATTGAAACTTGTAAGGGTCTTCCACATGATCCTCCCTAGGAACAAGCGTAAGAAAGGTTTCCTTAAAAGGAGGAAGGACCAAGGAGCTTTTGTGAGAATTCTCAACCAGTTCCCATACATCCTATTAGATTGTTAGCCAACATGCCTGAAAGAAGTCATAGGTGAAGTCATCTGGCCCTGGGGATTTACCTTTAGGAATATCCATAGAATCATGTTATACTTATGAAAGTGTAATTTTCCTAAGTAAAGATACATTCTATTCTTGAGTAACCAGAAAGGGAATATGCACTGTGATTTTTTGAATTGCTACTTTGTGATCCCTATGAGTTTCAGAAAGAAGAGATTGATAGTAATGTTTTAGTTCTTTCTCAATATCATCATGGGCTGTGAACTTTTACCTTGGATATATTTGATAGTGGAAATTATGTTGTGGTGTCGATGTTGAATTATAGAGCGATGAAATAATTTGGTGCTCCTCTCTCCCTCCTTCAACCAATGCACCCGAGATTTTTGTTTCCATAGTATGTTCTCTTGCTTAGTACATTCCTCAATTTGAGTTTGAAGCTATGCCTCCTTATTGATGAGTGTGTCAGTATTTCCTTCAAGGATAAATTTTTATTGGACCTATTCCATTTTTTCCGCCAATTCTCTCTAGGATTTAAAAATTTCCCCAAAATCTTCCTTATTCCACTACCGAAGGTGAGACTTAATATATTTGAGGTGAAATTGGAAGTAATACATTACCGTACCCTGGAAAACATGAGCCTCCCTCCACTATTTTGCTATATTTTCTTGGAAGGATGTGTGGTCAATCCAGAATGCTTCTATATGAAATGGTTGGTTCTTGGGACTACCTTGCTAGTCAAAATATAAGTTGAATGGCCAATGATCTAAGCCCATGCTTAGCAATATCGTGGCATTAAGACTCAAGCCAATAAGCATAAGGGATTTTTAAATGAGAAAGTGATATGGTCTCAAAGATACCTAGTGGATGCCACCTCTTTTATTATTCCAAGTGTGCATACCATTTGAGGTTGCCAAATAAATCATGTTTAAATTATGGATTGTTTCCTTGGAGCGTTATGAATCTGTGTCTAGATGGAAAATTCCTCCTCATTTTTATTTATGAGACCTGATCATGTTGAAGTCTCCCCCCACTATCCAATAACAGTCTACCGGAACCTAGTAGGTAGCTTCAATATATCTCAAGAAGATAATATTTTCAATGGTATAATGAGGTCCATATACATTGGTAAGGAATCATGATTATACCAATCCAATAATTTAAAAGGTTGTTAAGGTTCTTTGAGTAGATAAAAAATATGAGAGTAAAATTTTTGAGGGATGACATGATAAGGTTATTCCTCCTACTATCCCTTGTGCATCTATTTCCATTGATTAACAACCCAAACAACTGGAAGATGCAATATTTGAGAGTGATTCCCTTGCACATTTAGTTTCTTGAAGCATGACTATATTCAGTTGTTCCTTAACAATTTTGTTTTTGAGAAGCCTGTGTTGGGACAAGCATTAACCACAGAGAATAAAATATTTGAGAGTAGTGATGGTGTCTAAATACACCATTGCATTAAAGAACGAGCATTCTCCATGAGAGTGAAAATAGATCTCCTGATGATGTCTTATACTAATCTCAAGGATCTTCTATAAATAGGTTTCGTTCATGAACCAAACTAGCAAGTTCAGGTGGAGTAGGTTGCACTTGTCCATAAAATGTGGATCCAGGATCCTAAGAGGACGTGTTCAACCAACAATTTAGTTGGTCATCGAACCAAAGAAATGGTCAACCCGCTTAATTGACAAGGTGAGGTTCATGATGGAACCACATGTTCCAACAACCCCCCATAAACTCATCTTGGAGGAAAAAAAAATTACACAGCTTTCCCACCTGAATTTGTTCTGACTACAAACGTTGATCACAAGACAATACAAAAACACTCTTGAGGAAGTCTAATCACCATCAACATGGATCAAGTAAAAAATACAGTCATCCATTGTAAACTAGTTGCAAAATCCATTGTCCAAACACAGTCCCAGTCAGTCAGTTGACTAGAGGAAAAGAAAAAACCAACCGATTAATGAGTCGACTAGACAAGAAATGAACCAATGTAATCAATTTCTATCAATCCAACAGTCTTTGCCAAGCTATATAGTCTTTGTGTTCAAACAATCTTTGTATCAGGTACAATAAGAAGAAGTGTAGCTCCCAACAATATATTCGAACATGGTTTGGTTAGTCTCAATAGATCCAAGAACATTAGTCAAGTTTACACATCCACAAATTCAATTACTTGCCCCCTTAAACACAACTGAGGGATCAGAGTATCAACAATCGATATTTGTCGAAACACTAGTCGATGTACAATAGCTAGTCGAAACTCAGTCGAAACATACATAGTCAAAAAACTTCCACTCGATTGTCATATCATGTGAAAGCTCAGTTGACCAATATCCCAGTCAAAAATCAGTTAACTGTCATGTCGGTTCGAGCTTGTGGTCGACCACTGCAAAGAAATTAGTAATGAATAGGAACATTGTACGAATGTACAACCAACAAAACACAGTGGTATAAACTCCTCAAACATATGGTTAGATGTTCCCATGACCACTCATCAATCCAACAACAATCTATCTTGGTAGT
>SNQJ01S0011878.1:85786-106956 GCA_010110895.2 Picea sitchensis | reverse complement strand
GGCACGTTTGTCAAAACTGTCCCGATGATATTTGCCGAGAACACAACCGACACAAACACCATCTTTGCATGAAACAAGAGGAAGACCAGTCACCATCTGTTGATTACATAGTTGTTGCAATGAGCGATAGTTTAAATGACCAAACCACTCATGCCAAAGTTTGCTCAAGTCATCGCTATGAGCAACGACTACTGGTTATCCTTACTATCGATTGGCAACTGAGTTATAATAGGTTTTACCACCTTCAAGGGTATTCACAAAACAACTCTTTTCGAAAATTTAAGTTGAAAATGAATAGGTAAAACAACTATTACCTCATTTTATAAGGCAAACAAATTTGTCTACCTCGTGAGCAAAGCAAATGATACAAAGATACTCAACAATAAAAGAGGATATGGTCAAAACAACATCAAGTGAAAAACCAACCTAAATCCTTAAAGCTATTATTGAAAATAAATTCATAAAAGAATATTTTTCCCCAAGTGAATCATGGATCAAGGGATTGACAAAAACATATGCTCTAAGCAAAACAGCAAACCATTCATTCATCAAGAAACTGGATCAAGGGATTGACAAAAACATATGCTCTAAGCAAAATAGCAAACCATTCATTCATCAAGAAACTTACTCTGAAAATGAATGGATAAAACGACACTAATCCCTTATTACCTCATTATAGAAGACAAACAAATTTGTCTACCCTGTGAACAAACTGAATGCTACCCACATAGCAAACCATTAATAGTAAACCATTCATTCATCAAGAAACTTACTCTGAAAATGAATGGATAAAACGACACTAATCCTTTATTACCTCATTATAGAAGACAAACAAATTTGTCTACCCTGTGAACAAACTGAATGCTACCCACATTTCCAAAGAACCTCATTCACAAGAACCCCAAACATGCCAAAGTAAAGTAATTAAAAGCCATCATGCCCAGATTGACGACAACCCACCATCTAATTGGACCAATTCATGGCTACCTACATCCTCCAAGAATCGATGCCATTATTACCAAGACAAAGATCTCCATTGTAGTGTGGATTTGTGAATGATTGGTTTGGTGATCTCTAAAAACATTGTAAGAGATTCTCGATTTCACTTTATGACGACCATAATTCTTCATAATGGAAGCATGGTCTCAATTAGGTATTAGGTAGACCAAGATCTTATATAACACAAGTCTTCACTCTCTATGCTCACAAAAACACATGTTTAGCACTTTGGAATTAAAGAGCACATGTTTAGCACTTTGGAATTAAAGAGTAGTCCATTATCATATCTTTTTGGAAAAAGAGATGGTTGTCACCTCTTCCTAATCATAATTTTCATTCTCCTTTGTAAAATAAATTAAACTTTAAATTTAACATTTTACAAATTGAACTTTAAATTTACCATTTAGTAAAAGGTTTTCAAAAGCCATTTGACTTTTACATCTTTAGTGTGAATTTCTAAAAACCAAAAACTTCAACTCTTACACCTTTAGTGTGAATTTTAAAAGAGATAATCTAACCTATTTGATTAGTGTTTTTTCCTTGAATAAGACAATTAAAATATCTAATTAGTGTTTTTTCCTAAAATGAAACACCAAAAGTCCGACCGACGCCAACATAATATATCATATTTTCAATCCCATTAAACTCCACTCAACACAAAAAAATATTATGTTATTCATCCCATTAAACTCTAAATGTCAACATAATATATAATATACTGCATCTCATTAAACTCCACTCAACACAAAAAAGAAGATTATGTAATTCATGCCATTATATTCTGCTCCGCACATTTTTTGATATGACAAACTAATAATTCAACGTCACATTAAACTCCACTCACCATGACATAGTGTAATTCAACATCCCAGTCTAAATAAACTTCATTTTACACTTGTTTTTTTTTCATTAACACTAATCAAACATAAATCACCAATTTTTGGTATGTACAACAATATTTTCTTTTTTTTTGAAAAAAAAATATATTTTTTATAAATAGATAACCTATTTCCTTTACATTGTTACTTTTGTTTAGAAAAAATATTGTTATTTATAAATAATATTCCGTTAACCTATTTCCTTGTTACGAAAAAATATTGTTCTTTATAAACGACATTCCGTTAACCTATTTCCTTCAGAGGAAGGATAATAGTATCATAACTACGCTCTCATAATGTGAATTATAAGATCCTTTAGAGTTAATTTATAATCATCCATATATACTTTCCACGTAGGAGTGAAAAAACTTAACCACGCCAAATATTTTAAATCCAAAGGATTTTCAAAAAATTATAACCTTGTTGCAAAATATGTTTCATAGAATGTTTAATATACACGAATTGCTGGCTAGGACTTGGATAGGAGCTATAATTGGAGTGTTTCATAAACCCAGCCAACGTTCAAAACCCAAGATACATTTCTGGAACCTTGGAGAGGACATGCTCGTACAAGTGAGCCATTTCAAAATAGACACTCGATAAGGGACTTCTTGACCAATGGGATCTTTTTAGAGTGTTGTAAACAAAATACATTGCATTATAATATTTCCAAACTGGGAATGGACATCACTGTTACAGGATGATAATAAGAAGCATCTTGTATATATAAAACCAACCATAAGCATGTTCGAGCTAATTCCATCAAAATGTTATAAACACAAATTATGAGATAAATAACATATATGAAATACCTATTAAAAAAAACAGTATTTTACATTTTAATGGCTCTGGGTGCACCATTAAATTTGATAAACCTCAAACCAACCGATTCTAGAAAAAGTTCAAACGTGTTAACAGAAAAATAACTTCTTTAGTGTTGCTTGATGAGAACCAGAGATACTAATATTTGTAAGTGAAATGCTTCCAAAAGACATGGTTATATAGTCGTCACATACAGAAAAATAATAGCAAGCGCAGTACAGGAATTGTTTGACACTTCCATGACCACTCCATTGTGCAGGTGACCAAACTAATACATTCAGCTCATCCTTAAATGAGTAGATCGCTCTAATGTATGTGGATATATGCAATGTATATATAGACTACCAATTAACACTTGAAACAAAAACACCTCAACCCATCCAACTTAAAACTATTGAATTTTTCCTTCACTAATTCACTCCCTTGGAAACAGGTCAGCCTAATGGCCGTCTTAAGAAGAAATGGAAAAGAAAAAGACAGAAAAGGATAGGATAGTTATATCTTGAGTTGTAGATTGCACTAAAGAATAATGTCAATTAAAGAATATTATGCGGAAAAATTAGAAAAGCTAACATTCGGAAAATGACCCAATCCGGTCATATCAAAAGAAAACATCCGCCCTCACCTAACCATTCCAATCTACAAAATCATACTGAACATGAGTCTAAAAAAAATTGGCAACATTCGTCTGCCAAACTATGCTGCATCCAGGTGAAAACACCCTTAGTAGCACTCAGCTAATATCACATATAAACACCTCATTTGATAGCGACTGTCCTTCAAGTAAATATAGGATGTAAAGGTTTCGCAAAAAATCAATACCCACCCATAGGTGGCATACCATAAGCTGGCATAGGAGGCATCCCCATTCCACCCATACCAGGTTGAAAACCACCCATACCCATACCCCCTCCCATACCAGGCATTGGAGGTGCTGGTAAAGCAAGCGGAAGAAGCTGGGCATACATATTCTGCAAAGAAACAAGAGACAATTCAGCATATTAAAAAAAAGTTGGAAGTACAAAAGAGGTTTCACAGAGCACAATGCTTGTACCTGCTGAGCAACAAGATCCTTTTCTTCCTTCTCCTTGGACTTTACTTCTTGAAGATTCTCTAACTTATCCTTAACCAACTCATCCACTTTTGTAGTGTACTCACGAATGAACTGGAAAAGGAAACAAGGTTATAATCAAGTCCATATGATGATCAGGACAACTTTGAAAAAAAAATATTTCCTGTACAGAAATTTTCCCCTCCTCAAAAGGAACCATATGGAAAAATAAACAAATACCTGAAGTAGGTATGGGAATGAAAAGTCAATCATATTGTTCATCCATGCCAGCTCCAAGGCCACATCAGGCCTGATCAAGTCATAGCATGTGAACAAGCATGAAGCAAAGCATTCCTTCTTGCCCTGAAATTCCAGGTAAAGAGATTATAGATTAGCCACCACTACTGAAGACCATAATGTACAAAAGCTTTGCTTTTACACATTAAACATAGAAAAACCATAGGAGGAACAGATAAATTTTTGCACTTGCATACCTGGTCCACAAAATAGACAAGCAATTCTTCTGCAAGCTCACGATCACCGGATTGAGAACTAGTCTCCATAGCATCCTTGTAAAGATTATCCTTTTTGGACAATGCAACAGATTGCCTCCATCTTCCTGCTTTCTTGTAAATGTAGGCAGCAATGCGGCGAAACTCAAGAAGTTCATGTTTCTCAACCTGCTTGGAACAAGTAATCATCAGTGATTTGGAATATTCTACTAAATCCATAGAGGATATGAATGAACAAAATGTAAAGAGTCACCCCCACCTTCTGTGCAAGACCTATCTGGTCAAAGTTATCGTGCAAATCTATAGATTCTCGAAGTCTATCGTAATCTTCCTCTTCTACATAAATTCCATTCAATGCCTCATTTACAGCAGCCACATTATTGCTCTGGACTGCAACCATGTAAGGCTTTACAAGATGGAGATGTCCAGCCTGAATCACAATTCAGTAAAATGAAAATAGAGTTAGTAAATTTCTCTGATGCTTTCAAATAGCAACACAGTACAGGGAAAAAAATCTATGGAACCTGATAAACAATAGGGAAACACTCAGATTCCATTTAATGCTAAACTAGAAAGGAAATCTGATCAGAATAAAGAATGTAAGAACTGCATACCTTGCGCATTATATCAACCACACGTGCATGATCCACCCTAAGAGAGAGGACATTCAATAGGTCATTGATAAGATCTGGATGTTCTTGCAAATAAAAGTGAACTGCCTTGTAGTATAACTCAACATTGGCCACCTTGACCACGACATCTTTGAATTGCATGTGATCCCATGCCTCTGGAGAATGGTTCATGATTGTCGCTGCAGCATTGTCGAACTCATCATATTGAATGTATAGATATGTAAGCTCCTTCCAGTGCTGCTGCTCATCACAAACACGGATGAGCTTGGGAATGTTGAGCCGTGTTGAAAACAACTTAATATGCTCCATAAGCTTGTCTGGACGATATCTAGCATAAAGGATACCCAGCTCTGTAAAGATACCCATATGTGCACGCTCCAACCCCAAGCCACTCTCCATTAGAGAAATTAGTTCGTCAAAGCGGCCCCTGTTCTGATAATAATCACTGACCTCTTCCAAGTCATCTACCTGGAACAAAAGGTTCAAAAACAACATCAATCTCTTGACTTCACAATTAAAAATAAACAGTTAAAAGGCCTTCAATACAGTCCTCAGGGTTAATAGGTCAGACGAGTCCATCTTCTACCTACTAAATCTTAAAGGATGATTTCTAACATATTCTATTCAGTAACATGCATGGATATCATGCCATTTGATAGATGCTTATTGCACGTTTAAACAGAACACAAATGAGATGGAACTGTTTAATGAAGCCATGTTTACCTGCACAATGATGTTCAGCCCACATATTTGAGCCAATCTAAACTCCTCAGCATCAACACAGGCAAAGCAAACTTCCTTCCATGTCTTTGAACTGTTTGCCTTGCGAGCAGCATCAACTGCTCCTTGGAACTGTCCTAGCTTCACAAGAGTGCTAGCAAGTTTTGCCCAGTTGGAAATAAAGGCAAAAATTATCTTTGCAGCCTCATAAAGAGTTTCATCAAATAGACGGTCTCCCACACTTTGGAGATTAGCTACATTAGGCGTCAGTATGAATTCCTCAATATCAGCAAGTCTGTCAATCTTAGCATATGCATAGATAAGCTCACTATCAACCTTTGGCTCTTTAACCTTTCTCCGTACCATCAACAGGTATTTGACTAAGTCATGATACACACTCGCTAGCTCAGCGGCCCTTATCACATCAAGGAACTGTGTTGCATCATCAGCGCGAATAAATGATTCAATGGCATCGCTGACCAACCCCTCCCTAAGTTGGGCCTTTGCAACTTGACTCCAAACTGCATCCTCCTCAACGCGAGATGCAAACTCAACAGCCCGTTCAATGCTTCGGATGTTATCCAAAAGCACATTTACTGCCTGCACATTTAAGTTGAATTTTTTGAAAATGGCGAAGGCTTCCTCATATAACTCTGCTCCAACAGCAATCTCTCCAACAGCAGGGCCATCGAAGTTGTCCAGTCTGTTGATATAATCCATTACGCGTGACTTGTCAGCCTTGATGGCTGTAAGAATGAGAAGATTTTGCAGATTGGGGTTTCCGCTAAATGCAGAATTTTGTAGCACAATCTTCTCTAGGAGCTCAATCAACTCATGTGGGAGATCAGCAGTCATGAACGCTTTCACTGTTGCAGAGACCTGATCTGGATTCTTACTTTCTGGTAAAGCAGTCGATACAACCTGGTCAATGAGTTGCCTTCTGAATGGATTTTCAGGAGTGAGTACTTTTTCCCAGAGCTCGGGCTCCATCCGCTCAACAACATACCTGAATCAAAATGTGTCACTTTAGACATTCACAGGAATCCTTTTAAGAGAAACAAAAACCACAAACATATAACAGAACATTCAAGGATACCTGGCTTGGAGTTTGAACAGAGAATTTTTATTGGTAACATCAATAAGTTCATCGTCACATTGGCCCCGCCTATATGCAACAACTGCCAGAGTTGGATCTCTTTTCTCACAGTATTTACCCACCACACGTGAATCATAGTAGGGATTTGTCGTAAGGAAGTGTTCTGGATTGTTATTTGTATCAATAATAATTTTACCCAGGGCATTGTGAACATGTACATCTTGACTTCCTTCACTTACAAGATGTTCTAAGAACTGCGTCAGCAGTCGAAGCCGATTCCTAAAAAATACAGAAAGAAAGAGTTACAATTTTAAAATTACAATTTATAAATACATTTAATGAGGTTTAGAACTGTACCTTTTCTCACACTCTTCAACAAGCGGTTCTACAGGAAGGAGAGAACGAACCGACAGAATAAGACCTTTAATGAAATCCTCTGGACAATCATCATCAAGTAGTTGGCCAACAACTAAAGGAGCATTGCTTGGATTGACCTTAACATCAAAGAATAAAATAACAATAAGCAAGTCTCTCAAAACATGTCTGCAAACCCTTCTAATTGAAGGTTTTAATTAGTTTAACAATATTATAGTGATGTCTCTTATAGTGATCCTTCTCTCAAAGTGACAGATAGCTTGTCATAAATCAAAAAGACTTTTCTGGCAGCCCCTCATGACTAATTAAGATATAGTTAGGTTATTCAGTTTCATTGAGCCTCTGTATGAATTACTATGTTGAATTTAGCATAAAGGGGACTTACTTTCTGGACATAGCCTTCAATGTACCGCAGCATATTGTTTGAATACAAGTAGTGAGTAAGATCTGGTACAAAACCAAATCGATCGCAAACATTTATCAGGGGACGGGCATCTGGAAGTCTTGCTTCCATCAGAAAATTCTTTGTCTTCTCTGCATCATAGAAGTTTGACTCTCTGGTGACACGCTCCACCTCTTTGATTTGACCAGTTTTGGCTGCTGCTTCAATGTATTTAAAGTGAATATCGGGATCCTCACTGCCAAAGTTATCCAAAATTCAGTTCCCTATAAAGAAAATAGCCATACATGCCTACAAGATCAACATCTCCAACAGACCATTGAATTTCCCATCACAGTTTAAACACCGAAAGTAAATGATAATTAAGCAACCCTTATAAATGGAGTTGCATAGTTCACCTGGAGCTCAAATATGAACCTAAAAGGAAATAGAGCCCTTCCATTGAATTTCCCATCACAGTTTAAACACCGAAAGTAAATGATAATCAAGCAACCCTTATAAATGAAGTTGCATAGTTCACCTGGAGCTCAAAGATGAACCTAAAAAGAAATAGAGCCCTTCGTATGACTTGAACTGCTCAAAGAGTTTGATACATGAATCCACACCCAGCTGATCAGAATATTCTTTTGCAGCCTGCAACAAATGACGAAAAAAGTTAATATCAATGTTAAGATGAGCACAAATAACAAATTGCAGCTATAATATAAGTTCCACATACAGTTAATAGCATTCTTACCTGTACAATTATCTGGAGGTTTCCTCTTAGGTTAACAAGGAGCAGATCTTTCATGCACTCCAATGCCCACTCTCTTGAGAGAGTACCAAAAAACTCAACCAGTGCCTGCAAGATATTATTGTCAGTGACAGAATTTAAGATTTTTCAATGTGACTCTGAAACATCACAGTTCACAGACCTGGGGCTCAATAGCATGAGTGTTAACAATCACACGTTTGATATCGGGCAACTCTGTATAATGCTGCAACCAAAGATTGCCACATTAGTATGTAGCAAAAGAGAACGTTTTAGAAGCCTATATGTGTTATGCTGGCATAAATTCGAGTAAAAACTCTTCAAGTATACCATAGCCAATTTGTACTCTCAAAAGGATCGCAAGTACTTCTAATTCTAAATATATCCCCAAGAGTTAATTACCTGAAGTGCACGCATATATAAACCAGCTTTCTCACATAGTTGTGCAACACGGGGACGGTCATAGTGACTAAACATTCCATTTGCCAGGATTGCATCAGCTACATTTGGGAAAGTGACCAAGTTGATCTCAAGAACCTGCAGGCGCAATCATATTGAATAAAAGTAAAACCAAAACAGTTTCCATAAAAACAGATATTCCAATTGAAAAACTTGCCTTAGTTTGAAGAAAACCATGTTCTGGCAAATTAGGCTTTAGAACGTCCAATAAAAAGGATGTTGCTTCACGGATCATGTTACGCTGCAAACAGATGCACACAGACACTATCAAAACTAGAGATAATAAATAAATTAACCTTAACAAATGTTTGCACAACAAATATAATGAGAAAAATTGACGGTCAAATTCCTCCTGAAGTAAATGCAAGACATTCTCCTGCATTATTAAAAATGTCTCATTTTGTTCTATAGCTTAGAAGTTTGACTAAAGTTAGAAGTAAAACTGAAATATCCTTCTGCTTTAGCAACAAGCAATCCTCAAAAATAAATCAGTGGTGAAACCAAGGAAGTTTGAAACTGAAGAGATAGAGACAGCATAAGGAAATGTAAGCATAGAAAATTATTAAAGAAAAACTTTCAGCTTAATCCAAAACCAGTTCTTTTAATCTATTGTGGATGCAAAAAAAATTATCAGTGAAACAATCCAATTATGGAGATACCCCCATCAGGTAGAATCACTTTCCTTCAGGTTTACAAACTGGTCATGTGAGAATCTTTGACTGACAAATCAGAGATCACAGGCCTGAACTCCCTATGCAGCTCTTCCAGGACCTTGATAATTTTTTTGGAAGAACTGAAAAGAAAGGAGTTAAAAATTAAACCAGAAGAGGACATTGAGGTGGTGAAATGATATCTGGGCTACTATTTCAAAAAAGTAATTTTTTCTCTGACAGTGCAAAATCTGTACAAAAAGGGGAACCCATAGGCATTCATGGTGTTTTCCCTCCAGTGGCTTTCCCTATTGCAGTCGGTGCATAGAAAATTACGTGAAGCCTTACTCAAAACACCTCCAAGGAAAACCAATTCTAAGAGATGGAAGCAGTTGACAAGAATGGATTGGTAGAAAACATTGGCAAACACGAACAGGATAATATTTGCAGGATATGTAATAATCCATTTCTGGTCAGCAGGCAAAGTTAAATATCCACTTATACAAATAGTGAAGGCCAGATTAAAGAAAAAAGAAGAAGCAACATAAAAGGATGAGAGGAATTCACTCAGTAAACGGACATTAGGGGCGGATAACCCTATAAAGATCCTAACTCTATGTTAGCGGATCCGTGAGGCCGGGGGGCTGGATCCGTGGATCTCCGGATCGGATACGGATTCGGATCTGGATCCGCAGGGATCCATCTAGGATCCACTCTGTGCCCTGTAACTGTCGGACCCTACTCTTCATAATAAGTATGACCTGCAAAATCTCGATCATTCTCCCACAGTTTGATCGAAGAGTCGGCAAAGGAAGGTGTTCCAGTTGGACTGGTCGGGGGCAAGAATGTTTATTAAATCGGGATGGTTTGTATTACTGTTGGGAAGACCCCTCGGTGCATGAATGGACCCACGCTTCATAATAAGCATGGGTCCATAAGGAGCAAAGCAAAGAACTCTCAAGTTCTTTTAAAGTAAGGTGTAAGATTCCCAATGAAATCTTAGCTAGAAATCAGCTTGTTTTCTTTGTGAGATTTCGTCAAACACTTTGACGACAAGATCAATTCCTCTCCACCCAAAACTTTCTTTGCTGCCCAACTCAACCCGCGGTTTCCATTGTGTTTAATGTGTCATATGGAATGGTTTCTATCTCCTTATGACTCCCAGTTCATTGGCTGTTGTGTATTTGCAGTGGTTGTTTAGTTTAATGCAGCTCAACTCATTGCATCATTTTGACAAACAGTTTGTGTGCACTTGCTGTAGATTGCATTTATACATATATTTCTGATGTATTTGATGATTATGACAGCATATAATTTGTCATGAATACACAGGAATGAATCATAAGAAAGTCACTAAGAGATAAATCAAGAATACACCAAAATACCTCTATAATCCTTGACTTAGAGAAGAGTTACTGCCAAGGTAATTTCCAGAAATGAACACAGAGATATGATGGTTGTACAAGAATCCTGAAAAGGCCCAGAAGCAAATAAAATGAACGGCATTAACCCCTCCAAGTAACCCACGAGCTGGCTGTTCCAAATAACGAGTTTGTTCATATGAACTAGAGGTTCGAAGATGACAATTAGCGCCCTTGTCTCATGCCCACAATCTGCTGTCACAACAAAAGATGAATCTGCTGTTATTCTCCAATGTAATTCGCTCCTCTACTAATGTAGGAAGTCGCCCAGCTATAGGGAATAAGTCTCCTCTCAAAGTAGAATGAAAACTGCCACTGAAATGTGCCTCTCCAACCATCAATTGGCCTTGCTCTCCATAAAATCGCCCAGGCTGTTTATGTTTTCCCCATACTGAAAACTACCATAAAATAATATGCCAAGCACTCCAGAATTTCGCCCTAGATAATAAGGAATACATCCCTCAAGAAAATAACGATTTCCCCAACTAGAATAAGAGGTTTTCTTCAGAAATCCGCCCTGTACATATTAGAGATGAAACCCTTGCAGATCAGATCGCCCTCCATGCAAAATGAAGCCCTCACATCAATGGGATCCCTCACATCAATGGGATCCACCTAAGATCAATGGACGCTGCCATCTCTTGGCCAAGGCGCTGAATAATCAATACCCTAAATAAGGATGTGCCCTCCCCAGAGTAATTCGCCCTGCAACACATTTATTCCAGCCAAGAAGAATGCAAGAGTTTTCCTCAACCCTGTTCCAAGACTCCAATAGAATATCGCCCACATAGGAAGATTCCTATAAACATATTGGCTAGAGTGGATATCCCACCACTGAAACCAATCCCTCTAGCTAGAGTGGATCTTTCACCACTGAAACTAGATCTAGGGTTTTACTGCAAACCCTAAGCCTCCAAAGCTCCTTGAGCTCTCCACAATCTCAACTCAAAAATATATCATGCATAATGAGAGAGAGGCCCCCTCATCTCCTTTTATAATCCTTTCATGAGAATCACTTAAAATTATTAAAGTGACTTCTAAGGTTATTTCCCAATTAATTAAAAAGTCACTTAATAACCTTTTATTTTAATTACCTAATGCCACTTGGACTTTAGCTTTAATAAGCYGGTGACATCAAATAATCTCCATAATCTCCCCTTCCCCACTGATTATAGCCTACGGGGAGAGTTTATAGGCTATTCCATCATCCTCCATGGAGTCATTTGGAAAGGGACATTACATAAGGACAACAAAGAGTGGCAGCATTAGCAAGCACCATCCAGGAAAGATGGACAAGGTGGAAAGCATTCGGAAGATTGAGAATAGGACCCTGGAGAGAGAGGCCTAAAGGGACCCACTACAGTGAAACAGGTGGTATAGAAAGCCATAAGTGAGAATAAAAAAGCCACCAGTGTCTGAGGGAGGTACCATCAGGAATAAAGAGCAATGCTGAAGCACTAGAAAAGATTTCCTGGGCCACTGAAATAGACAGAAGAACAAATACAAACTGAACCGCATCAAAGAATACTGTAGTGAGATAAAACAGAATACCCAGGAGTTTTCAGTGGTAATGGATACAAATGTAGAATTAACAGTCATATCAGGAGAGCCAGAGAATAAAATCTGACATCCTCTATCCCGTTTTCATGCTTGAGGAGGCCATCTAGATTCCTTTTTGTTTTGTAATTGAAGTATCTCAGGTTCTGGCTATTACTGATTTTTTTGTAAAGGAAATCAATTTTTATGTGCCAGTGCAGTAACATGGAAGTTAACCTTTCATTTGAATTATTTCTCATTATGTAATGATTATAATTTTTCTACAAGGAAAAGAAATTGAAATATCCTTCTATTATTATTTTGGAATAGATTAAGTCCCAAAATTAATAAACAGGTACAAGCTTTGCTCCAAGGAACAGATTTTATAAACAACCTTCTTTCTCTTTTTCCAAGCAGAACCTACTTTACAAAATATGCACAGAATCACAACGCAAACTTCTGACTCTATAGCTAACAGAAATAATTATATCAGACTATGAAACATTAACAGAACTAATCGATACTTGAATAAAATCTACAATTTCATTTTACTATTTTAGTCATTTACGGCAGAACATTGTTGCCAATCAGAAGCTACTTTTTTATAGGAATAGTCAATCTGAGAAACTATAACATAAAAAGGAAGTCAGGAAGTAAAGACCTGAAGGAACAAATCTGTAATTGTATTGTAGTCAAGTGGACAACCACCTTCCATTTGAGACATCATTAGTGCAAAGTTTACAGCACCCTGCAACAGTGGATAAACATCAAAAAATCATCTATCCAGCATAGCTTCAAAATCAAGGTCAGAAGACATTCTTTAACAAAAATGACAGTACCTGTGGATCAGAGCGCAAAATAGTCTGGAGGAGGAATAGGTAATCTGGCGTGTATCCAACCTACACAAGTTAATCGTACCCTATGTTATGAAACCATAAGAGTTATCCAGAAAAATATTACAACTGGTTTTCCTAACAAAATAAAACAAATATAAGGATTACCAAGTTAGTTTAAAAAACCCATTTCCCCTAAAATATGAATAAACCTATTCTCTTGCACAAAATATAATATAAACAAATTTCTCTTCTAATTCCAGTTATAATATACACATCTAATTTTTACTTCAGGCTGTTAAGTCATAGAACCCCTGTATTACTGTTATGCAATAGGCCACAGAAATCATTAAAGCTGGTTAAAGCATACCTGTTTGGAGTATATAAGTATTTTGTCAAATTCTCTTCTCTCAGCAAAAGCTGCAACTACCTTAGGGGTAGCCCTGGCTTTTATATAAATTTTTAAAGCAAGGTCGTTGTCCACAGTCTGCATCAAAGTAACATGTTATTCCAATGTTGCAAATATAAACATTAAACAAGAAAGTAGTTAAATGTTGAATTAAATCTATAAATAGAGCAAAGCAACATGCACCATCAATAATAGGGTATCCAACCCATTCTAAACAAGAAAATGAGTGCTTTATCAAACATGATAAGAAAATTGAAACAGATAATAAATCAGCATTATCCATTGTCCTTGCCAAACTTCGCAGCACAGTTCTAAGCATAAGAAAAACTTTTGCAATTAACCTCTAGAAGGCAAGAAAAACACAAGGTGCCATGCATAAGACAATTCAAAAACATAGAGAGGTTTACCAGACCAACTAGAAATGTGCATACATGGAGAGTGCAAGTTACTTCCCTGAGTCAAATCAAAGTTGCATAAAACAGGGATGCAAAGGATTTTTCAAACCAGCACAATTCCTAAGCATGTATTATCGAAAGATTAAGATTACAGGAAAACAGCTTTGTTATGAGTGTGTGTGTGAGTGTGTCCTTGCACAAGACAAGAAGGACCCACATTTGCCTTTTAGGGTTCTAGATATTCTCTTTGTTTTTACAGACTGAAAATAAGATTTGAGAATGGCACAAATTTTTAAATAAAATACAAACAAACAATCATTTTCTTGTCCAAGGATGAAAACACCTAGAAAATTAATGCAACATGGAAAAGATTTTCCAGGCATTTCCTCACTAGAAACACCAAATAGAAAGGGAGCTACCAGATTAAATAACAGAACTAAATCTCACCTTCACAAGATCCCCCAATTCCTCACTGCACTCCAGCTTGTCCTCAGCAAGCCAGTTCTCCAAAAGATTTTTCTTGTTCTGATTTACAACTAATCGTGAAAGTTCCAATGACTCAAAGGCATTCAACTTTCCCCTTGTCAGAAGAGTCCCAAAATATTGGAGTAGGGGTGGTGTCTGCCCAGGCTGTACTGGAACACTCTACAAAATGATTTGTCAAAGATAACAAGGTTAAATTGATACATTGCACAGCCCTTCTAATTAGTAATAATAATAAGCATGCAAAAACCTGCCAATTTAGGAGAAAATCATATAAAAGAAGAACGATGCATTTGTTAAAAAAATTATGTGCTTCGGCCTTTACTTTTATGTTTTAGCCTTTTTTGTGGTCAACAATCAAATCATCTAAGGTGTCCTAAGCTTCAGTATTTGAATCGATGGTTTACTGTTACTCGAAGTTCTAATGTCATTTTGTTGTTCCCCCGACTCTTTCATATTTTCAAAAATTAGAAAATGATTAAGAATATCAAACCATTTGCATTTCCAAAATGCAGTGAAAAAAGCTTCACATTTCTACAAATTTCGTTTCATCAACTCACTAGTAGCTGAACAACCCCTCCAAGAAATAATGGCTACCTGGAATTTTGCTACCGTATCTGGTGTGCGGAGAATGCCTTGGGGTGACTCAGCAGCTAGTTCTGCAGCTTCTTTATACTTCATTTGAGAAAACAACTCCTGGAAACGCTGTACAACCTACATAGAAACAGAAAATACTGATATTCAACTGCAATTCTGAATCACATGAAAAGATCTATTACTCATGCAAATATGCTTACAGTTCAATTAAATCAAATAAATGCAAACTCCTAGAGTGGCAATACAGCATTATGATGTCAACTAATCTACCGAATTCTGTGCACATTTAAAGAAGATGTTTTCTCTGAGACCAATACATATTACAAACTATAGATATCCCATTTACTGGAGAATCAATCGTTTCATTATGTTTAGCAATACAGCATTATGATGTCAACTGATCTACTGAATTCTATGTGCATTTAAAGAGATGTTTTCAATCTGATACCAAAGCAAATAATAGATATCCAATTTACTGGAGAATCAACCATTTTCTTTATGTATGCACTATGCACAAAAAGCACTATGTCGAAGATTGCCATTTTAGGATTTAGATAAGTACATGTAAAAACTGTGTCATTGCAGCACTTTACTAACAGCAATCAATCAAATTTTTGAGAGAGGTCTTTTTCTATATTCACATGGACTGATCACAAGATCCAACCGTTTTTTACCACATGACCCCCACCACTATCTTCACTCTTGAAGTCCTCAATGACCAAAGCTAGATCTAATAAAACCTCATAGAGAGTTTGTAAGAAGGGTAAGTTGATGGGAATTGAAATTAGTAACATATTATTTGTAGACACTTTTCGCAATTGAGATGTAAAAATCTACCACAACAACATCCAATAACATGACTGCATAAGCACATTCCAATTTAGTATTTAGTTGCAGTTTGAGCAGTAGACCTCACATATGTACCATGGATGGATGCAGCAATAGCCCCAATCAGCATACAACACATGCATAATGTTCTTGGCCCTCACAACTTGCAGGTTAAATATATCCTATGATGGCTACATTGTATGAAGTTATCACTGGCAATAGTGTTTCCTAAACCAGCATACTGTAGACTGGAATCAGGGAAACGCAATAAAATTGCTTCAAAACATTTGAGACAAGTTTCACAGTTTTGCCTGTTGATTTATACCCAAGAAGATTTGGTTCTGGGGACCACTAGCTTTCTAAATCCCAAGATATATTTTATTTTCTACTACCTTTTCTGAAAGAAATTCCAGAGTTCATAATAAGCACTTCAAAAGAGTGAATAATTGAAGTTTAATAATGAACTACATCTGAATTATACCAGTGGACCACCTAAACTATATTTATTAAATTAGGTTTCATAATTTAAAACATAAGCAAGATTGACTGCAGTCTGTATATAAAACTGACAGGATACTTCTTGCAATCAGAAAAGAGAAATCTAAATCTACAAAGATGTGTGGAAGAAACAAAAGAAATAGGTACTCCAACACTGGACATTCTCGAGTTGAACCTCTGACATGGTAGTCAATAGTCATGAAAAGTCTATGCTTCTACCTTCGAACAGTATGCGACATTTGACAATCAATGAGTAAAGACTACGCTTTATTTCTTTTTAAAATCCTAGAATAATTGATCCTGTGCTAAAATAATTGATTGTCACATACATATACCAGCGTAGATCCATCTTAATTCCAGATCTATCATATGCCGAGAGGAATCAAATCTCTCAAGGTGCAAACCTTTCCTCAAGTTTTATTTTCTAAAAAGAGGTCTGCACCTTTTTTTTATTATTAATGTTTTTCCAAATGCCACCTGTCAACTCCATGTTAAGCACTGAAGGAATTATACATGTCCTTCATACTTCTACACCTATTAATGGTATAAGAATTTTTTATTATTTTCAATTACTTTATATTTGCCTCTCTCTCTCTCTCTCTCTATATATATATATATATATAAAGTTGATTTAAAATTACTTTACTTGAATATGGCCAACATTGTAATATTCTTTTGTTATTGATATTTTGAAATGCCACGTGATGTTGAGCACGGAACGAATTACACATCTCCCCTCCTACTAGGTTGTAGAAAGCTCCTTTCAGCACAATGACAAACCTCAAAAGAAGAAATAAAAAAATTGCAAACCTCATTTTTGGTATTTTATTCTCATCCACTTAATAATGAGCTCGCATTTAACCAGTTAATATACTGTCAATAGTATTGCACCGATTTAAGCATTCTATATACTGTCAACTTATTTTATATCTGCCTTTCAAGTTGATATATAGTTATAAAATAAACAATCTCATTCTTGCCATTTATTTTTCATCCATTCATAAATAGCCTGCATTTATCCATTTAATATATGGTCAATAGTATTTCACTGGGCTAACTAAGACTAAACAGATTAGTATAAATAATTGTTGCACTTCATAGATCATGCAGACATGTGGTTCGTCATACAGCGTAAATGTAACCAGAGACTGTAAGATCATGATATGCAAAAATTACCGACAGAAACTCTGATTATCTACAACGAAATTGTACAAATGCTTACCAGGTTTTCGGCTCCAGGAAGGTTGCCTCTTTTAGCAAGATTCACAGCAAGCTCTAGATTATTCAGCTACAAAAATACAAGCAAATTCAATAATACATAACAAACCTTGAACAAAATCTTAAGTCTAATACATACGTTAAAAAGCAAACAGAAAAATTTACCTGTCCACTAACGAAAGGCACAATAGTTGCTTCATTGACAGTTGCAAGCAACACCTGGCCTCGGCGATTGATAGCATAGAATCCACCAATTGATGAAGCTTCTGTTGTTAAGAAAATGGGATCTGGACTGATACGATTCCTGTAAACTGCTGTAGCAGTATCCAAATCATAGACAAATAGAAGTCCCAGCTTTGTGATGACATATATCAGACTATACTTGTTTGATATCTGTCAGCAAAGATTCAAATCAAGAGAGTAATTCTTCAACCAACTGTTCATCATTAGTACCATAAACAAGGGGCATCCCTAGTGGAAAATCATGTGATGGTTATCAGAAAATCATTTTTAAATGCCTAACCTGCATAGCCACTGGAAAATCATCTGCAAAATCTGGTGGGAAAAAGAGATCTGCCTGTTTCTTCGAAAATCCTGGTTTACCTGATGAAATTTAAAATCCATTGATTAGAGCACAGAAAGCTAAAATTGAAGTCAGAATCTGCTTCAGTTGCTCTTTACTTGTACGTTATGTACAATTTAAAATACAAATTCTTGGCATGCATGGAAAATAGAGACAAAAGACATAAGCATGGTGTAGTTTCATTCCACCACCAAGGTAGCATTGAATTTTTAGTAGATATAGTAAGGAATGCCCGAACCAAAATGTACACAAGTAATTAAACACAAATGCTAAATATAGTGCCCACAATTATCTTTTCAATGCAGTGTATTAAAAATCAGTTGACTCCAACTCCGACTCGGCCGAGTTGACCGAGCCAACCCCAAACCGGTCTGAGTCGGCCGTTTTATTGACTCAGCTGGTTCAGTACCAAACTGGACAACTCGGCCAAGTCAAGGCTTTACTCGACAGAGTAGGTACTAGATCCCACCAACATGCAAGATGAAATTTTTCTTTAAAAGGATTTGACCAAAAACGCTGGCAATTAATGGTAACGTTAAATTCTTAAAGTAAAAGTTGGCATTCCTTTATCTTTCCTTTTTATCCTTTTACTTAAGGAAAGATAAAGGAAATGTCAACTTTTACTTCAATTTTTAACATTACCATTAATTGTTTCAGGATGTTTGAGAGTGGTTCCAACCTCATCGGACTTCGGTAGAATTTCATATGCCATTTGAAATCCAGCAGACTTAACAGTTTTCAGGATTTCAGGATATTGCAACATTTTTGTTGGATTCTATCACTTAAGAGGGTATGGGATTGGCATTTAATCAAGAGTACCACGCCCTTTATGTACCTCGATGTTGGCGGTATCAATTCTTGAACTCCTCTGACATGGCCTTGGCAAAAATGTACCTTTCACTCAAACTAAAATCATTGATTAGGCATGTTAAGTTTTTTCTACCATATTATAAGGCTTCAATTAGGTAGTTTCACCAAAATTGAGAGGTGTTCATTGATGTCTCTAGAGGATTGAGGTAGAGGCAAAGGCTAGACAAGAGGCAAAGGGTGATACTAATGATGAGGATCCCAATATAAGCAATGGTGGAACATTGATTGTCATATATGTTTGTCATTTAAATGTTCTTGCTCATTTATTCATAATGTTTTCTGTCAAAGTTTCAATAATTTTTTGGAATCATGGTTGGAAATTTTAAAATATAATTTTTTCATCAAAATTTAAATATTTTATGTAATTATTAGTAAACCAAGTCATCGTAATCAGATCGGTCCGAGTCAATCCAAGTCTAAGTCCGAGTCGGAGATGACCATTAATCGGAGTAGATCATCAACCAATTCCGAGGCCGAATCTGAGTTTTAAAAAAATTGTTTCAACATCCCAGGTTTGTTAGTAGAAACAACATTGACTACATATTTAAAAGTTCCTATGCAGTGATTCTCTTTCTGGCTATTATGAACAATGTTCCACCAAGTCTTCGAGACGAGGGGACGCAAATGCGGGGAGACGCACAAGAGGGACATGTGGAAGTACCCCCAAATTTAAGGGATTTTAGGGAAATGGGGGACAGGAGGCATCACATATATAATATAAAAAATATAAAATTTTAAAAATAAAAATAATAATGATAAATCTCAACAATAACAATAAAATGCTCATCCCACGCAAATTCATCAGTAATACTAAAGTACTAAATACTACTAAATTAGTAAACTGAATTTAAATTTGTAAATTGTTAGAGTTTGTAGCTCGGGCAGGTACCTTTACACTAGGGGTATCTAGTAGTGTGAAAGGGGGCCGCCCCCATTATGTCTAGACAACTTAATGTTGGTGGGGATCACTTAAATCAACATGAGATTAAGTCACAACAGTTGGATTTGACTTAAGTTGTCCCCATCGTCGGATCTAGATCTTGAGGAGAAGATCTAAGGGCCAAGATTGAATGAGAAAAAGGCTAGGGTTATAATACACCAAGAAGACCTCATTTCTCATCATCTCAAGAGAAGTTAGCCAGTTGAGTGAGAGAGGCTCTTCAAGGGAGATCAAGTGACAGGTTGAGTCAACAGTCAAGGAGGGGCTGAGTAGGGTTAAGAAGAGACCGAGTTGGGGCGAGCAAGAGGAGAAAGGGGCTAAGTAAGAGCCCAAGAGGTCTCCAAGGACAAAATCTGAGCTCGAGAGGGTGTATCCAGGCTGCCAAGAAGGAGAACGAATTTCCCAGAAGTTGCAGCAAGTGGAAGGGAGGGTCGTACAACTCAGCTCAAGGAAAATTCGTACAGATTCGTACGGACACCAAGCAAAGAAGAAGAGGAGGGCCGAGAGGGAAATCGGGTCAAGCAGAGAAGGGTCGAAAAGAGTTCGTACAGCAGTACAAATCTTCCAACCAAGGTAGAGAGGATCGATTTCTGTATACCATACAATTGTACGGTCGACCAAAGAAGATTAGGAACTGTACAGAGCCGTACAGTTGGTATGGTCTCTTATACTAGTGTTACAGTGACAATTTTGTATGTATCTTTCCTAAGAAACAAATTTAATAAGACTTTCCTCAGAGTGGGGTTTCCAGATATTTGTGTTGACATCTTTTGTGTGGCTGCTCTAAATTTTTTTTTTTTATGGTTGTTACATAAAATGTGTGTTTTCGTGCCCTTTTCTCTATTGTACGGATCCGTACAATATGACCTCTCTAACATCAATAAGTTACAGCACTCTCACACAGAAATATTCTCTTGGGATTTGTGCCCAATCTCTCTTGGGAAATGCGCCCTCACTTTTCTCTCTCAAGCTATCTCAGAAATCTCTCAAACTCTTTCTCATTGTCTTGCACACTACCCTAGGTATTCTCTTATAATTTGAAAGTGACCCTTCACCTTCTCCAACCCTAAATCCAATGGTCAAGATCTAATCTTGCCTTTACAAGATCAAGGGTCACGATTCATTCCCTCCAAAATAAATCACTTTAAAATATTAAAGTACATTTTCACTTTATAACATAAGTGCACTTTATGAGATGAAGTCACTTTAATATT
>SNQJ01S0011878.1:42445-53223 GCA_010110895.2 Picea sitchensis | reverse complement strand
CAACCCATTTGAGATCCAGCCAGGGCACTTCTATTGAGCCATCTATCATTAGATTCTGACAGTGGAATCTTGCAGATCGACTCATTCATCCATTTAGGGTGCAACTCTTCCGGACAGACATTTGGTGTTGCATGCATAGTTTCAGAGCAGATCCAGAGAAATCCTTCCGACCCATTTCCTTATTTGGCGAGACGATTGTTTTGAGACATATAGCAGTAGATTTTGTTGGTGGAATCCTTTGGGGTGCATCCAGTGCTCCAGGAGGTGTGCAAACCCCCTAGGGGTCTAGATCCAGTTCCTCAGAGACCAGATTCGAGATCCGACACTCACCCATTTCAATCTAGAGACCAGGGAGCTTCTTTTGGAGTAGTTTCTAGTGTATTTCGACGTTTTGAACTTCCAGACGAGTTTTCCAGCTGGTGGCGGTTACCATACTTCACCGAAAATAGCATATTTTCGTCAATCTATCTGTGCATGCATCAGATCTGCTATGATCTTCTGATCATGGGTATTTTTATGTTATTTGATTGTATTCCAATACTGATCCATGAGATCTGGCTGATGTTTATATTCTATATTTCTAGTAGACTATTGGATTTCCATGCTTAAACCGTATAATACATGATATTGGGAAGTTGATGTTCTTTACTTCTGCATGCATCCTTTATATGCTTTTTAAACCATAAATATGCAACATGGACATGCAATAACCAACATTCACATGCAATAACCCACATGGACATGCAATAACCATCAAGATCTCAAACATACAACTGAAACGCATCCAGAAACCCCTAGTATATTAGATCCGCAAGACAAAATAATAGATCAGTAGCAAATATCTTGATCAACGGGATCAGGGATATTACATTGGGGTCTCATTCCACAATCAAGCATTAGAATAGTGAAAATCTTCCCAAATTCCCTTTCCTTCCTTGCCTAAGTATTTGCATCCTTTTTGTGAGTTATTGTCTCAACATTCCCTCTCTATCCCTTTTCTCCCATACAATCCATTCCCTTCCCTTGAGGTGATCAGTAGATTGTGAGAGAAGGCATTTGGAAGGTGCACTTGGAGAATTTTCAAGAGGAGCCCGGACTAGGTTCTCGAAGCATCGGTCTGCAAAGGTTGTAATTTCCAATCTTTGAGTATTGAATAAAATAATCTCTTTTCCTTGTCCCAACTGATGAYTTTTATTTCTTTTCTTTGATTTATACATAACAATTGATCTCTAACCCTAATTGATGAATATAAATAGAATGTGTGTAGCCTTGTTTTCCTAGTTGTGGATGCAGGTAAGGTTTGGGAGGAGACTTGCAACCTGGGGAGCTACAAATCTTGAGGAGGTTAGTACCAAATGTTGGATTAAAGGTACAATTTATGACTTACTCTTTCATTTCTTTCTATTCATCTATTTTAGAATGTTTGGGGTAGTGTAGAAATTAGATTGACTTTTAGGGAGTCATTGCTCTGTCTATACTTAGAAACCTGGTATAGTTATAGGGGCATTTTCCCGCTAGCATTCACTGGAAATTTTGAACTCCCCACCTTAAGTTAAAAAAGAGTTACATCATTGTAATTCCCCCTCTTTTGGGATCAAGAGAGTACCATACTTGTTTCATTTGTGTACAACATAAAGTGGGCATGTGGAAACAACCACATGTTATCTCATCCCATGAGGGACATGCTTAAAAGATACACCATAAGGGGACCACTTATGTGAGGTACATAAATGTTATGTGCTGCACGATTGGCCTTTACTCAAGATTGAATTCTATGGTAAGACTTATATAACTGCTTGGTTGTTGATGACCACTACCAAGGATCAATCCACTCATAGTGAATCTTCAATCTTGCAGGTTTCTTCAGTGTTGAACATCTTTCTGAAGAATGGTTACGATTTCCACAATACAGGCAAGGAATAATTTTCCTCGTGACCAACTCAATTGCAATGTTGGCATTTTGCATTCTGATGTTGAATTTCAACAGGTGAAGTTGAAACTTCTTGAAGGAATCCATCACTTTTGAACTTGATTGGTTTGGAATAATTAGGAATATGAAAGGTAACTTCCTTGTCATATCCAAGTCCTATTCTATTCTTGTTGTATTTTATTTTTTCCCAAGGTCTGATGATGGGATTGGAAATAGTATTTTGAACTTGTTGCTTTGACATTTGTGAAAGTTGATTTACTGTATGTTGTTGCATAATTGAAAGGTTTTCTTCACTAAACTCAAAAGAAAACTCTTGAAATGTAGGTTCATGAATAACTTCATTTTTGTCTACATATGGAGTTGTCTTACTGGGTTTCAATGGGTTTTTGATCAAACAAATCATCACCATCATCATCATATAAAGGGTTGTGCTAAACAAAAACTAGTTCATAACACTTCATTGGCTGTTGATTTTTTAGATCTATCAACTCATCATTCAGTAGCTGAGATTGATTTTGAAGAAGTCTAACTTTATCTTTCGTCACTTGTAAACAAGTTAGCACTGATTGAAGAGTTGCTTTGTTCAATATCGTTGTGTTTCCTTCAACACTGATTATTAGAGTATTCAATAACTCTAGTAATTTACGACTTCACTCCATTTGTAGCACACTCACTTGAACTTCATGCTTGCTTGTACTTGTTTGAATTTGTTTCTAGAAACACACTGACTTATAACAAGGTGTAGGTGTCTGGTACTTCCGAAAATGCACCTAAACTTTGATGTTTACAATGATTTGAGCTTTAACCACTCAACCTATAGACTCAGGAATATAATGATACAAGCAAGTTGTGGGTGTTGGGTTCAACCGAAAATGCACCTTATGAAAAATTCAATTCAACTCAACTTAATTACACTTACAAATACACTATTGCAAGTACAAATCAACTTGATCAACTAATCTTACAAGAAACATTGTTTGCAAGTTACAATTTAACTTCAAATGCTCCATGATGTGTTGAGTTTGAAAACTTTGATTTGTCCATTACTGATGTGGTTGACGAATTGAATTCTTGAGAATGTTATTCACATATGCTTGATTGTCATTAATTTGTGTGCCTGAATTTGATTTCCTTGTACTCAATGTATGATGTGTTAAATGATACATTACAAATGTGTTTATGTCAAAACTAGACATTAAACATCATAAAACAAGCATGCAAATATTCACCACCGAACATAATTACAATGTCCTTAGACCCCCTTATTCAATTTCAGGACAGGTCTAGGATGAGAGCGACCACCAAGAAAAATGATTTTATTAAGATATCCTCTTTTCAACCACAATGATGCACCCATAATTTACAATGCAATTCAACTTATATTTGATTCTTACAAAGTTGAATTGATCTTCAAATTTCTCCATATAGCATTTTGAAAAATCAAACAAGAGTTCTCACTAATGAAAATTTGACAAAAAAGACAAATATCCACTCAAGATATCCTTTTAAATTCCAAATCACACAAATCCCCCTTCTTCCTTGTCACTAATGCTCATTCTCATTTACTAATGGAAAACATATTACATTCACTCACCTTAATGATGAAAAGGTTTTAAGTTCTCTTTAACTCCACCTTTATCACTTTTATCCAAAAGTGAAAATATCATAAAGTTATACTTCGAATTAGTGTTATAATTATGACATTAAAAATGAGATCATATTCTCATGGAGGGAACACATTTGACTGAATTCGTTGATCAATTCATTGTTCATTGGACCGAGAACTGGACGACGCATGTTGTTCTGGTAGCCTGAAAAGAGTGAGACAACACCCTTATTTTTCCTTTCGGATTCCACTACAAGTAATGATTTATTGTCATGGTCCAATCCAACAAGGGAAAGGCCACCAATTAGGAAATGGTTGACTATTATATCCAAACCCTCGCTAAGTTCTTAGGAATTGAGGAAGTAACAAAAAATTACATCTACAATGTATCCTGCAAACGATACTTAGATTTGGATGCCATATCGACGAGGAAACCTTCATTTGGAGATTATGGAAATCAAAAGATCCATAGGTGAAAGAACTCCCTCGCAGATTTCCTGAGGCTGATCTTGATGAGATCGATTGCATATCTGAGACAAAGGGTCTCAGCTGAAATTGTGTTGCATTGCAATGATCCGATCTGAAAAGAAAGATCTTGCCTCAAATATAAAGTTGACAAACAAAAATACTCACCACAAAATAACCTGTTAGTATCAATATTTGCAATGTCAAATTGTGGTCTCAAAAGGCACTACAGGAAGTTCCAAACCCCGGTAACAAAATTCACTAAAGTAGCATTTCCAATCACTTATTTGAAACATGCATTTCCAATGCCATCAAATAACTTCAAACTCCAAGTAATTGACAACAAGATTACCAGGAGTTCAGCCCAAAACTATGATCAGACACTTGATAGAGGCACTTCTTAAGTATTTCTTAGGGTTTTGTATTTTGGTGTCGAACGGGTCAGGAAAAGATAAAGATTCTGCAAGAAAAAAGAGTAAAAATAATAATAAAGGCCAAACCCTACGATCATATATGAATGGGATAATCTCAAGAGAATACAAATTCATTCTCAAACCAAGCAAAAAAGAAGAGTTTGCAGTTTGAGAATTTCACCTTCAATGAGAATCCTAAATTTTGACTGATAATGGAATAAACTTTTTGTTTCCTCGTATTTAAGTTAAAATTCCTCTTTTTTTTATGATTAGTTGTAACCTAGGCAAGGAAAGACGTTAAAAATTTTCAAAACTGGTTTTTTGTATGTCTCTATAGGAAGTTCTTGCAACTCTCCACACAAAAAACGGGGGATTTTCTGGAAATGATTGTTTTTGCAGTCAATTTTGAAACTCACACTTTGACCATATGAAGAGATATTTTGAAAAATTGAAAGAGGTTTTTCTCAGACATGGACTCATCTCAAAAAACCACCTTCATGTTTTACACAAGCGTCATGGTTTGGGAGATACAAGCAGATCTTTACAACTGATTTTTCAGATTTGAAAATACATGAATTTTCCTGTTTTAGCCATCTTCTTTGGGAACATATTACGAGGATATGGAGAGGAATTATTGAAAAATGAAAGAGGATTTTCTCAATCACAGGTTCATATACAAAATTATATTTCAGTTATTACACAGGTGTCATGGTTTGAGAGATACAAACATATATTTTTAGCTCATTTTTCAGATTTTAAAATTCTGGAATTTCCTGTTTTTAGTCATTATCTTTGGGAACAGATTCCAAAAAGATGGAGAGGTATTTTGCGAAAATTAAGGAAAATTGTTTCAATAATAAGATCATCTACAAAAACCTCTCTCATTTTTCACACAACTATCACGATTTGAAAAATATGTAATGATCTTTGAGACCTATGTTTCCATAGTTTGCCAATATTTTGTTGCTCCAGAATTCTAGATTTGTTTTTGAAATTCGTGAAGATAGTTATCCCAATTGATGAGATCAGCTCAAAATATGATTTTGAGGTTGGGTATAAGATATTTATACCTCATATCATGCAATCCAATCATATCTTTTCACATTTCTAGTGGGTCAAAAACCAACTCCTAGAAAGTAGGAACCTACCTGATTTTGTAGATTTCTTATCCCAAAAGTGTTGTAATTTGTTTCTATATTTAGATAAGGTTGGATTTCGACCCCCTTAACTTTTGGATCTCAAATGTAATATGTAATTTCTATATATTATGGTGAAAAACACAAGCAAAGGGAAATGATTCAGTCAGAGGGAGAGCTTGGGATGGAAACTTGATATATTATTATAAAAACATTTTTGTTCACGAGACCTCTATGTAAAGATATCAGCTGCAAATAAAGCCAATGGTCAGTTTGTTCTCTAATTCCGTGTAAATCACCTTTTCTTGTTCCTTTGCTCAAAAAGGCTATGCTGCTATCGATTATACATACATATTTTTTTGTGCTAAGAAGGTTTCTATATAGGGTATGTTGTAACTTTTTCCACAGAGTTATTTGAGTCTTTAATTCATGTTTAGAAAGGTTTTCTGAATGTTGAATTATTCCTCTACTGTTAGACATATTTAAGAACATGATTTTTTTTATTATCTTACAGTTTTTTTCTCATATTTCTTCATCACATACCACTATCTCATTTTTCTGATCTAGGTTTTATCAACCTGATCTGTTGCACATAGAAAATTGGCACAAAGAGCCTAATCACAAGCCTCCATATTTGATCCTACCACTCTCAAACATTTTAAATCTAAACCTGTATTGAGCATTTTGAAACAAGGTGTGCTAGTCTTGACTCTTTAGTATTCAAGAGTCAACTTATAGCGCTAACATCTTTTGGCGCCGCTGCCGGGGAACAAAAAGAACAAAGTAATCTTAACTGGGAGAACGACATCGATCATATTCTCTTCTTGATGGTGAACAAGAAGTGAACATATATCAGATTGCATATCATTCACCCAATGTCTCTACAATCTGAGACTCCACTGGAGGAAGAATCCTATTGATAGAAAAATGAAAGCACAGAAGGAAAAACTCAGGTATCAGCTCATTATCTTTCTCCATGAACTTTTGTTCTTCTTTGTCATCTTGTTCCTGTATTTCCCTTTGCATGTAAAGAGGATCCTCCTATGCTTTGTTTATTCATATGATTGCAAGCCTACAAATGAATATTATCCCCTAGGTAATGAATATTTGTCCTCTTAATGCATTATTGACCTTGATTTAATCCCATCATGTGAACCTATTGAAAAAGCTGAGGTTTATGTTTCAATTTCTCCTGAAATTGACTCGTATTGTAAACCCGTGGATTACAAATTTGATACACCTTTTGACGTCCCAGTTGAACCTTGCAATCAACCAATTGACCTTTGTGTTCCACCTTCTGAAGTTCAATTAAGAATCAAAGATTTTTTTAAACCTCTCAAGCTGCCTCCTATCCTAAATGCTCACCCTCTTATGTTCTTTGATTAACTTCATGTGTTTAAAGGAGATGATAATATTGCAGTCGATAAACACATGGAAGCTTTTGAGGATTTCGTTCATAATTTCAAAATCATGCATGAGGATGTTATCTTAAGGTTATTTTCCAAATCCTTGGTTGGGGATGTTGCTTTATGGTTTAGAAATATGAAGGCTTGTTCTATTTGTTCGTGGACTGATTTTCATCGTGTATTCCTGAGATATTGGGGTGAAAAAAATTTTGTTGATCAATATTTGATTGAACTTAATAATATGAGAAGAGGGAAGGAATAATCCCTTTCTACATTCAACGAGAGGTTCCATAATTTTTATTACAGTATGCCTTTGGATATCTGGCCTTTTGAAACTACTGGCATGGTATATTATATGCTAGATCAACATCCTGAGTTGTTACTTTATCTCAGAGAGAGGAAATCCTCATCCCTTGAATAAATGTTTACTAATGTTGAGGGGATCGAGGATAATTTTCGATCCTGTGGGAGGCTGCCAAAGTAGTTTTGGGATGAAATTTTTGAACAAAGTAGAGCTTATGAGCAACACAAATCAGATTTGGATGTAGATCAAATGGAAGAAGGATATGGATAGGAGGATGTTTATGAACATAAGTCAGATTTGGGAAAGATTTCTCCATCATTTTCAGATTTCAATTCTTTTTTAGGTCTTGAAATTGATTTTTCTACTAATGAGAATGCAAATTTATATGCTCATAACTTATACCAACAAGGTGAATTTACAAATACAGTTAACTATTTTTCTAGTTATGAGCCAAGAGTTGATTGTGTTTATGAGGATGATCATGAGGGTCATTTTTCAAAGGATAATTTTCTTTGTGGAAGGTTTCCAACTGATTATAGTAGGAACGCTTTTAATCCTACTATTGAAGTGTCACATGATTATTTTGTTAAGGAAACAACTTCTTCTCCAAAGCACCTGGCTTTTCATACAAGAAATCAACGGTCTTTGTTTGTTTATGATGATATCCAAGTGATGCAGGAGCATAAGCTCACAGTTCTAGAAGATCTATGGCTGTTGAAAATCAAAGCCATTTACTAAAGAGAATAGGTGCTCTTAAATTTACTTGTTGTATTCAGTTCAAATTGAATAAATTGTCAAAGGATCTCGAATCCTAACAATGTAATAGNATATCATTTCTGTGTATTGTGAAGATTATGCTGGATATTTCACTGTTATTCTGCTATTTCTAGCATTTCGTTTCTGTTCTGCATATTTTATATATCTGGTATCTTGCACAAACAAAATATAGCATAGGGAAAACAAGGGAAATGTAGCGAGGTTTCAACAATATTTTTCAGTAGCGCAATGTGCACACAAGGAATAGGTGTTTGCACAGGCACTCAAAACTCAGGAGCAAAATGAATTGGCATCTTTAATAGTGGAAACTAGGTGACAATGGATGCAACTCTCTGAGAGGGAAATTATGGATGTAGAGGGATAAAGGAGGGATTGAATTACAACATCAATCACTACCAAAACTCATGCAATAGATATCTCCCAAGAATTTGCTATGCAATGGAGGGAGCTCACGGAATACCTGGAGGAGTAATTGACAATTGAGGCTCTGCAACTGGTTAGGAGACCACCACGACCACCTCATCTTCCAAATCAGCCTTAGCAGTTGATCCCATAGCGCTACCTGCAACTAGTATGAACTAGCGGTTTCAGCAACACCGAGTTTGAGAAAATTCAAATCTTTGAAACCATTACCAAACTCATTAAAACTAAATCTTAGAATCCATCTTTTAACGAATCATGGCAAGGAATAAAGGACGAGTGTGCTATGGAAACTCCTAGTGAGTTGGCAGCGCCCTTTTTTGAAAAATTGATTTGACCCACCTTTAATCGTACACAGGGACAACATGGCAAGGATAAAAGGTACGAGTGAAAAGAGTGACATGTCAAGTCATGAAGGTCATGAGATAGGTTATGCTTGGTGTCAAGTCATGAGGTGAGTCAAAACCATAAGCCATAAAATGAACCCAGGCTTAAAATCTATATGAGGGCCAAAAATGAGCCAAAACCCAAGTCTTTATTTGTTCAAGCTAACCTAAGCAAATCACACAAAGAAAAATAAAGCAAATTTGAAGTCTAAAGGCTACAAATTTAAACCTGAGGGATAAAAGACCCAAGGCAACTTAGTGTGATAACATAGCACATGATTGTTAATTCCAAGCAAAACTAATTTACTGAATCACAATGCAACTAGGTTCTTAACAAACATCAGCGAAAGCATTAACAACAGAAACCAAACACACTTACACATGAGATTCGGGTAAACACCCATGGAAAAACCCTCGCGGGAAAACCAATTATGTGATGGTTTTATTGCTATAAAATCAATGATCTCGTCCTAGGATAATGGCCACTATGAGGAAATACAAATCAACAAATAGCCTAGCCCAAGATTTGTCCTTCGATCTTGTTGGATGTTATCTTCCTTGCTGCGCCTTTTCACCCTTTCCTCGGCCCCTGCCCTAGAACCCCCGAGTACTCACTCACTCTTTATGTACCATCATTGTGTCTCATCCTCTCACCTTAGCTGTCTTTTTATAATCTTGAGATTAGACCAAATCAAACCCTAAACCAAAACCCTAGATACCCAAAGTGATTAAAGGTTGAGATCTAATCTCACCTTCACTTCTAGATCCAATGGCCAAGACTTAATCTACATTTCACTTAAGTTGCTAAAGCCAATAACTTAGGCTTTTAACTTAATTAACCTCCATTAATTACAAAAAGTCAGTCGCTTACACAAAATGAACTTCTAAAGACTTGTTGTTGATGCTCCTATAAGCCTCATGCTTCTGAGCATCTTGCATAACCATATCAAACCATGAATTCCTCTAGACATACTTGGAAGGTTGATCCTTCCCACTTGAACCTGAAGGTTGACTCCCTCTGAGCTGCTCAACCTTCACAGCTACCTGCTCCTCGTTCTCCGTCACCCTGCTTGCCATTACTCGCAAGCAACTCCATAATTTTCAGCTACCCGGATCCTTAACTGGGACCCACTGCCCGGACCCCTTCCCAAGGCTACTCAAGGTTGTTCATAGCCTCTTCTTGCTGCCTAGGTCCTTTTCTGGGCTACGCAAATTTTTTTGAGTAGTCTGCCTACTGCCCAAACCTTCCTGGGCTGACCTAGTGGCTCCTTGTAGACCTGGCTTCTAGCTAGTGACTAACCTGGAATGCCCTGCTGCTCCTTGTTGACTTGGGTTCCCTGCTAGCAACCTGCTGCTCGGCTTGGCTGGTGGTTGTTCCGCCCTCCTGACAACTATTGACGGCTAGGCTCTACTGTAGCTTGCGCCCCTCAAGCGTCACTACTCGACTGCCCAAAAATTCGACGACTCCTCTATCTGATCTACCACACGGTCACTTATTGTCACCTCATGTGTTGTCGTCCTCACATCACCTGCACCTTTCCACGGGGATTGCTCACACACCAACCACCCCTTTCGTTGGCTTCCACGTTATGCAACTCCTGCATGATCCAACTACCATCACTTCTTCCACTTCAACTATTGAACTCTACGGACTGACGAGTCGACCCTTTTTGACTGCTTCTCTTCTTTTAACGACGTTTTTTCCTTGGCACCCAGTGAGCCCGACCATAACTCGTGGATCTTCATAGTCCATGGACCAATCTACAGGCCCAATTTGCTTGACCTCCATGCAGACGTACAACCATCACTTCAGCTGCTATGACAACTGTCCCTTCCATGCGTTCAACAATTGTAGTGATTGTTCCCTCTCGACCTTGACCTACAACTCTAACACAATTATGCCCGATTTCATTGTCAGCGAACTGAGTCCAACCA
>SNQJ01S0011878.1:31008-42375 GCA_010110895.2 Picea sitchensis | reverse complement strand
GACGTACAACCATCACTTCAGCTGCTATGACAACTGTCCCTTCCATGCGTTCAACAATTGTAGTGATTGTTCCCTCTCGACCTTGACCTACAACTCTAACACAATTATGCCCGATTTCATTGTCAGCGAACTGAGTCCAACCATAATGACCCAATCCACTGTGGCTATCACAACCCGATCTTTAGCCAATTGGATCTCTCTGTTGCTACCAAGCTCAGATTTTTCTTCGCCCATGGCCCGTCTTCTTGACGCCCAATGGGTCTCTTCTGTTGTACCCACATGGATTACTAGACCTCATGCCGACAATCTTTGTACAAGCAGGCGACTGCTTTAGTGGCTTCCTCTACCATGAATCTATTGACTATAAATTACACAACTGAATCTTCTTGACATGGCTCAAGTCTCCTCAGATTTACCATCCAATCTACTGACCCACAGTCTCACTCAATTGATTTCTTCCTTACGTGCCCAATCTTCTGCAACACATTCCAAACACAACCCGAAATACCCTTTATTCAACACAATCGTACGGTCATTTCGTACATCGTACGGTAGATCCATACCATACGACTACCTTTTATTTATGGGTTTGTCTCTTTACCCTCTGCAGCCTCCAAAAAAGGAATTCCCACTACAAAATTCCTCTCTCAATGCAACTTGGCTTCGCCTTCAAAGTCCAACCTCTTATACCATGTTAATTTTTTATAACCTAGCACACGATTGTTAATTTTGAGCAAAACTAATTTACCGAATCACAATATGTCTAGGTTATTAACAAACATCAGCGAAAGCATTAACAACATAAACCAAACACATTTTCACACAAGATTAGGGTAAACACCCCTGGAAAAACCCTCGCGGGAAAACCAATTTTGTGATGATTTATTGCTATAAAATCAGGACTCCCATCCTAGGATAATGGCCCTTCTGATGAAATACAAATCAACAAATAGCCTAGCCCAAGATCTATCCTTCGATATTGATGGCTACTATCTTCCTTCCTGCCCCTTTGCACCCTTTCCTCGACCCCTGCCCCAACACACTTGAGTGCTCACTCACTCTTTGTGTACCATCATTATGTTTCATCCTCTCACCTTAGCTGCCTTTTTATAATCTTGAGATTAGACCAAATCAAACCCTAAACCCAAACCCTAGATCTCCAAAGTGATTTAAGGTTGAGATCTAATCTCACCTTCACTTCTAGATCCAATGGCTAGGACTTAATCTAATTTTCACCTAAGTTACCAAAGCCAATAACTTAGGCTTTTAACTTAATTAACCTCCATTAATTACAAAAAGTCATTCACTTACATTAAATGAACTTCTAAGGTTCTAAGAGGCATTAGATGACTTCCACGTGCTAGACACATGCCAACAAGGAAGTACTCGTCCGATGTTACAATTTTCAACATGTGATCCGTAAAAGCTCTCACATAAGTTCAAGTCATATAATACACAACAATCCATTCAAAATTTATGAATGATACGAAATTTAATGAACAGTCGAAAGACAATAATTTATATATATTTATTAAAATAATTCATTAAAATAATTCTATATATTATATAGTAAATATATATGCATATATTGTCTGGCCCATAGCTTTAAATTTCACCAATTATAAACTGACACGGTAACAAGCTTCGAAAACCGTGATGGCCTCAAAACTTTGAGATTCGTACATGCACCCGTTCCAACCATCCGCTAAACATGCATAATTAAATTCCTATCATTGCCCTAACAGTAAGATGTTGTTTTGAATGACCAATCATAAGACAAAGAAAAAAATTAAATCGCTCCCGACAAAGTTAAACTTTGGAAAACAACACCAAATTTGTGGTCAATGCAAAAACAAAATGGCAGTCAACGCAAAAACGATTGCTATAGTCCCAGGCATTCGACATGGACTAATTATTGTATTAATTTTATATGATATTTGAAAAAATATAACCATTGGGAAATTTTCAAATTTAGTTTGGGGATCTACATAATTCATATTTATAAAGGTTCATAAACAATATATCACTTTGTATTGTATATGCCAATATGATATATTATATTTTAGGCGATTATAACAATTTTATTAGTTTTATATCAAATTTTAAAAAAATATAACAATATTATATCTGAGTGTGTATGTTTTCACAGTTGTTCATAATTGTTACTAAACTTTATAGAAATAAATTGTGTAAGAATTTTTGAAACATCGAACGTTTCGAGTGGACATTCCACCCGTCATCGTGTCCCCGATGATGGGTGGAATGTCATAAAGTTTAGTAACAACAACATTATACGTAAACACAATATTTCAAGTGATTGTAATAATTTGTATTTATATTATACAAAAAATATTACATCCCATCCTAGTTATGGCTTGTTTCTAGGGAAACTAAGACCACAACTAGTTAAATAAAAAAATTCATAATAATTAGCTTCATTCATTCTTATAGACCTCCACTCATAATCATGTATAGATATCACTACGTCTCTTAGTAGCCTGTATCATAACATATAAATTAGATGAAAGAGGGATAATCCCATAATAAACATTAGGAAGAGTAAAGATTTTTCCAGTTGGATTGTTTGTAGGGTCAAGCGTTTAAATAGTCCCCTTTTAAGCTTTAGTAGGAGGTAGGGGACTTTATTTGCTGAGGATTGGATTGGATTGTGATCCAGGTGGATATTGGTGGCCACCCACCTTCTCCAACTGGCTCAAAACAATTTTCTGGCAATTTTGGCAATTTACTATTTTTAGCAGTTTTTAACTTCGGGGGCCAGTTTGAGGGCCTAAATGACGTTTTTTCATGATCAAGCCTCTCAATGATAGTTGAATGCTCTAATTAAGTCCCCTAAATGAATCTCCTCGTCAATACCTTTCCAACGAGCTATCGTGTGCCCCAAACAGAGATCATATGCAAAAGTTACGACCCCGGGAAGTTAATGTACTAACTTACCCCAACGAGGCCCACATGACTTTTGGCGCTTCATCTCCCAGGGTTAGGTTTTTGGATGTCTAGGGTTTTGGCATTCATCTTTATTGTAAAAATGCCTCCAGAACCTCATTGTACTCATCTTCTTGCGAATGAGCACAGCCGTCACATCTCTTCTCAGAGATAAGCCGCCACCATTCCAACAAGCTTGTTTTCCGCTGCATTTTACAGTTTCAACGTATTTCCTGAGTTAATAGAAGCCAGTTTTACTGTAGCTCTGTTGTTTTATCGCATACATGTTATATGTTTCTGTATTAAAGATTAATAATAATCTGCATCCACTTTGTTTTGATCATAAAATATGGATCAGTGGTATTATAGCGGTCTGCTCCTTGTCGGTTTTAATGCATGTCCCCAACGAGGTTAGGGTACAAAGAATTGAGTCTTGAGCTTGTTTCTCTTGAGAACAAAAGATCTCGCACACCCAAGTGACCTCTCATGGTGGGTGAAAAGAAATACGACGAGACATGAGATCCTTTCAAAATGTTGCTCGAGGAATCCCTCATGCAACAGAGGAATGAAATGATGGATAATTTTGCGCAAATCCTTCGACGACTACCAAAAGGCGACGCATCTTCCTTAAGCGATAGCACCGTCCCTTTCAAGATACAAATCAACTTTGATATTCCTATAATTGAAGGATAGATAGACGCAGACATAGTAGACAAATGGTTGAATTTGCTAGAAGGGTATTTTTCTGTTCATAACTTCTTGNTATTACTTTTGGGCTCCTCAAAGCCGTTCCCCACGTCAAAGATTGGTGGGAGACTTTCTGTGAGCAAAAGGAAACAAAGGAACCCTCATTATTTACAGTCGTGGTCACCTAGGATTCATTTAGGGATGCTATTAAACAACAATACTACCATGTCGGAAGTTATGACGACCTGTATACAAAATGGACCACACTGTGGCAGGAAAGAGACCAAGTCGTGCCAGAGTTTACAAATATCTTCCATACCTTGCGCACCAAGTTGGGTATCAAAGATTCTGAGAGACATATGGTTGTCACAAACATGTGGTTGGAAGGGTTGGACCCTTTTAACCAGTCTAGATACGTGAGATGCCTATGTGCAGAAGGAATCTTTAAACTTTGTTGCAATCTTGTCGACTTGCTTCTGTTGGATAGAAGGTGCTTGGGCTGAGGCTGTAGTGGTTGCAGTATCCTTTTGCTCACCTTTTGAACAGATTGTGAAGAAACTGAATTTTGTAGAATGAGATACTACCTTGGGGCACTGTTTAGCTGTAACAGTAATCAGAACTACCTATGGTATTCTGTAGAGATGACCCCCTAGAGAAATAATGACACTGAGGGGTCAAGACTCATAAATAGCATGGTGCTTCCACATATATGGTTGGCCCAAGAGAACATCACAGACATCTAGTGGGGAAACATCACATAATACCTCATCCTTGAAGGGCTGGATGTTGTATGACAATTGACACTGTTGGATGACACAGAGATCTCATTCCTGGCAAAGCTACCCAATGTTGTATGGTTGTGGGTGTGTTGTTGTCGACAATCCCAACTGTTTGACGACATTTGTTGAGATGAGGTTCTTTTGGCTTTCACTATCAAAAATAAAATGCAACGGAGTCCCCTTCACCCACATCTGTGAATGAAAAAGGCGCTCCCCCTCTTCAGGATCTATTGGTTGTTTTGGTTGAATTGTTGCGGTCGCGACAATAGCAGTGGGGTCTGCGTCAATGATCTGTCTTTTACCAGTATTTTCAGAATCAGATTTTGAATTAGGGTTCAGCTCCTTGTCTTTGATCTCGGCCACCAATGACTGTTTTGAGCGACATTCCTCAATGTTGTGCCAGGGGCTTTTATGGAAATCACATCATTTTCCGGTGTTCTTCTTTGTCTTCCCGTGGCACTTCTTTTCATGTGGCTTGGACTGGTTTTCGGGAGACTGTTTGTTAGGGTCGTCTTTATCATACTTTGGTTGTTGCAGATTTTCAAACCAAAACTCCTGTTTGTTTTGGTGCTTAAACTTTTGCTCGATTTTAACAACATACCGATAAGCAACACCGAGTGATGAGATGTCCATAAAATCCATTTCAGTTTGGATGTATTTGTGTAGAGCCCCACGGTATTTCAGAACCAAATGTCGTTCAGAGTCTTTGATACCCAGCTTGGTGCACAAGGTATGGAAGGTATTGGTGAACTCCATAACTGTTTGTCCCCTCTCTTGCCACAGTGTGGTCCATCTCATGTACTGGTCCTCATAATTGCCAACAGGGTAATACTGTTCATTTATCGCATCCACAAAAAAATTCCAAGTGGGCTCGACCCCATATATTCTAGACTCCTCTGTGGAACTTAGCTCCCAGTAAGTTTCCCACCAATGTTTGACACGGGGGAAAGATTTAAGGAGTGCGAAGGTGATATTTTCCTTGTCGGAAAAATTATGAATAGAGAAATAACCTTCTAACAGATTTAACCATTTGTCTAGGGCATCCGCATCTATCTAACCTTCAAATATGGGAATATCAAAATTAACCTGTACCTTGAAAGGAGAGGTGCTTCCAAAGTGGTTGTTTGATGAAGATGTGCCTGTTGCTATCAACAGGTGTTGAAGGATGTGGGAAAAATTCTCCATCATTTCGTCCCTTTGTCGCGTGACTGCTTGCTCAAGAAATAGATTGATAGGATCGTTTGCTCTGTCATTTTTCTTTTCTTCCGCCATGGAGGGTTTCTTGGGCATGCGAGAGTGATTGTCTTCAAGAGAGACAAGCTCGAGACCCAACTTGCTATACTCAAACCTCGTCGAGGACATGTACAGGAAAAAAAAGGATCAAGAGCAGCCTGCTCTGATACCACTTATCCAGATTATTTTCGGCACAAAATGAGAGTGGAGATACAATAACGAAAATACACAGAGATATAGGGGATGTCCAATAATATAACATAAATGTATCAGAGATGCAATGATAAACACAGAGATACAATAATACACAATTTTCTATTAATGAGCGAAAATGTACAAAGACTGTAAAAATATAGAGTGAAAGACTCGCTAGAATGGTGGCAGCTTATCTCTGAGAAGAGATGTGTCCGCTACTGAAGGGGGCCAAATACTTCAACAAGATTGTTCTAAAGTCTGGCTACCACCAAGTCCCAATCGAGTAGATAGATGTATGGAAGACCACCTTCAAGTCGAAAGAAGGTCTCTTTGAATGGTTGGTCATGCCCTTTGGCTTGAAAAATGCTCCAACGAATTTCATGAGGATGATGTACGATATCCTACGACCTTTCACCAATACTTTTGTAGTGGTGTATCTAGATGACATACTCATCTACAACGAGACACGGGTGGAACACTTGCAGCACATTCAATAGGTTCTGCACACCCTCCGACAACATAAGTTATATGTCAATTTGGAAAAATGCTCCTTCGGCATGGACCGGGTCCAATATCTCGGTTACATTGTGGATCAAAATGGTGTACGTGTGGATCCAACCAAAATCCAGGTCATCCGTGATTGGCCAGCACCAACCACACTCATTGAGCTTCGAAGCTTCCTAGGTCTGACCAATTTTTATTACAGGTTCGTGTTGGGGTTCTCCCATATTGCATGGGCCCTCAGCTAAGTAACCAAAGGAGGTGGTAAGGAAAAAATTGTTTGGGGTCTGTCTAAAAAATAAGTGTTCAATGATTTGAAGTAGTGTTTGTGCTCAGCACCAGTACTCTCATTACCTGACCTACAACAATCCTTTGAGATCGAGACAAATGCTTCAGACTATGCTGTGGGCGCAGTTCTCACTCAGCACGACCACCCCATGGCCTATCACAGCGAGGCACTATCAGATATCGTCTGTAAGTACCCTACTTATGATAAAGAAATGTACTCCATTGTGAAAGCCTGCCGACAGTGGAGGCATTACATTCTTGGGAAAGACATAATCATCAACACTGATCATAAGCTCTTGCAATTCATGCAGACCCAAGGAAAATTGCAGAATGACCGCCATCAGAAGTGATCCACATACTTACAACCGTTCCACCTCAACATCAGGTACAAAACATGAAGTACCAACTGAGTCGTTGATTGCCTCAGCCGACCTCCAGTCGCAACACTCACCACAGTGCTAGACTATTGTGGCCACAAAACCTCCGGGTGGCCCCAACTCTATGAAACAGACCCCGATTTCGCCAACACTTACAAAATATTGGGCATGCACTCAGTCGTCACTAATTTCCATCTTTAGGACGGATTGTTGTGCCATATGGGCCATCTCTGCGTTCCATCAAGCGAGCACGCAAAGCTGATTTGGGAAGCCCACTACAGTCGGGTAACATGACACTTGGGCGTCAAAATGACAGTGCCAATGATGCAACAACATTTCTACTGGCCAAACTTCGGTAGGATGTCAGTGAATATATCAGGTCCTACACTGCCTATGCTATTGCTAAGCCCACCAGTAAGAAACAAGGCATGTACACCCCTTTGCCTACTCCTGAAAGGCCATGGGAATCCATCTCAATGGATTACATGTCGGGTCTTTCGACCACCAAGTGGAGGAATGACTATGTTTTCGTGGTTGTTGATCGATTTTCTAAAATGGTTCTTCTAGCCCCTTGCAAGAAGAGCATCGTCATTGAGGCCATTGCCAAGCTCTTCTTTGAGCAAGTGTGGGTACATTTTGGAATCCCACAAACCATTGTCTCTAATTGGGATAGTCAGTTCCTCGGAACATTCTGGTCGAGCCTCTGGTCACTACTAGACACCAAGCTCACCAAATCCACAACATTCCATCCCCATACAAATGGCCAAAGCGAGGTCGTCAATCGGATGATCGTGCATATCCTGCGCATGTACAATTCCAAGCACCCTCGCACATCGGATGAGAATCTCCCATACGTTCAACACAACTACAACTGAGCCCTGCATATCTCAACCGACCACAGCCCCTTTCAGGTGGGATTGGGATTCCAACCATTAGGTCCCATGGACATTGCACTACCCCTTGCGGCCACCCTAGCCAACTCATCACCTGCCCCAGCTGAAGATGATAAAGCCACTCGGTTCATTGAGTTGATCCAACACATCTGCCAACAGGTTCAGGAGATTTTACAGAAGTCCAATGCCGAGTACAAGCAATGCCATGATCAACATCAGGTGCCACATAAATTTTAGGTGGGAGAAAAAGTTTGGCTACATTTGCAAAAAGAACGCCTTAAAGGGCCCCATCGAAAGATTCATCCACTTTGTTATGGGCCTTACACCATCATCAAGGTTGTGGGAGATAATTCTTTTGAGCTCAACATTCTTCCATTCCTTGGTCTGCACCCAATGTTCAACGTGGCTCTCCTTCAACCATATTTTCCACCATTATTGGACACCTCATAGATAAAAAAAAACAATTGACACCAACAAAGCTCAACCCTGACTGCATGCAAAAAACATCCAGGGATCAAATTGTGGACACATAGGTCAAGGGGACTCGCCAACAAAAGATCCATCTTTATCGAGTTGTCAAAGCAAGGCAACTCCTGCACCAAGGCAAGTGGCTCAACAGGGGCCAATTCAGCAGGAATTTTCTCATCTAATGGGGTTGACTCAACGAAATGGAGACCATTGCTTCCTAAGGAGGGAGGATTGATCCAGGTGGATATTTGTGGCCACCCACCTTCTACAACTGCCTCAAAACAATTTTATGGCAATTTTGGCAATTTACTATTTTTAGCAGTTTTTAACTTCGAGGGCCAGTTTGAGGGCCTAAATGACGTTTTTTTCACGATCATGCCTCTCAATGATGGCCAAAGGCTTTGTTTGAGCCCCCTAAATGAATCTCATCGTCAATACCTTTCCAACGAGCTATTGTGCTCCCTAAACGAAAATCGTATGCAAAAGTTACGACCCTAGGAAGTTAATGTACTAACTTACCCCAACGGGGCCCACATGACTTTTGTGCTTCATCTCCCAACGTTAGGTTTTGGGATTTCTAGGGTTTTGGCATTCATATTTATTGTAAAAAGGCCTTTAGAGCCTCATTGTACTCATCTTCTTGTGAATGAGCGCAATCGTCACATCTCTTCTCAGAGATAAGTCGCCACCATTCTAGCAAGCTTGTTTTCCACTGCATTTTTCAGTTTCAGCTTATTTCTTGAGTTAATAGAAACCAATTTTACTGTATCTCTGTTGTTTTATTGCATACCTGTTATATGTTTCTATATTAAAGATTAATAATAATCTGCATCCACTTCGTTCTGCTCATAAAATCCATATTAGATTGAGTACCCATTGAGCTTGGAGAATCTTCCTTGGTCTTTATTGTATCAATGTCCATGCTTTGGGGCGAAGAAACCTCAATGTTGATGCCATAGATTGCTTTAAATACTAACTCATTTTTTTGGTCCATTAGGTCAAGTTTATGGAGGATGGTCTATTGTTGGAGGCCCCTTTCCTCCATTGCATGAGCAATAAAAGCCTTGTTCATCCAACACATTTCAGTAAGCCTAAAAATCTTGGTATCCCTAGTTTTAGAGAAGCCTAGGTTTGGAATCCACCATTCAAATTCTCCCTAAATTTGTTCATTAAACATTATTTTTCTTTTCTCCCTGTTTAACACTTCCATTTGGTTAATCTCTGTTAAAATATTGTGTAACTGCAAAGAATATTCTTATCCCCTTTTGTGGATAAAGTAAAAGATAAAATATATTTATTATTGATTAGATCAATACCCTTTTGCAAATTGATCATGTCGGGCATTGTAATTGACCAAATCCCCTTTTGAGGATTGGTCAAATCCTAATTGTAATATGCAAAGTAAGAAGTTGACCCCCAGGCAAATTAAAGTGGTTCTAACCACCCAGATTGAGAAGTTGGCCCTGCCAATGAAAATACACCTTAGTTCAACACCTGCCAGATTGTATAAATAAGAGAGGCCAGTGCCTCATTTACACACACACTCAGCTCACTCATCTAGTGTGCAAGTATTGAAGGAAGCTGCAGTTACCAGTTGTCAGAAGAAGGAAGAGAAAGAGAGGCACATCCTTGGGAGAGGAATTTCTGTGTTGTTTGGTTCATTGTCTTGGCATTGTCTTGGCTATCTATATCAAGGAAGTTTTGTTGGGTTTTCTTCCCCATGAGGGTTTCCCGGGATAAATGTTGTGTATCTTGTGATTGTGTTTCTCTCAATGATCCTATCTATGATATTGTTATCTAGTAAATTGAAAGGTAACCTAATAATAGCTTAAACTTTAACATGGTATTAGAGCTAAGTTGTAGAGAGCATCTTTCACAGGAAAAAGAAAAATGTCATTGTTGTCGTACATGCAAATTAGGGCTTTTTATTGAAGAAGAATTCCAGCCCCAAATCCATCTAGAAAGGTGCGCCCTACCTCAAGGAACATTTTGGCATCCTCAACGCAAATTTTTAGTGGCTAGATCTCCTGGAAAGTGAAACCCTAGTTTTCACAAAGTACCAGAAAACCAGAGTACCAGAAAACCAGAAGCACCAGTCCAGAAATCCGCAGATCAAGTTTGGAGGGGTAAAAGTTGGATTTTCTGAAATCTAAACACACCAGGCTACTCGCCTTAGTCCAGTGCATCTTTTGGTGAGTTTAGTTTTCAGATCCAAGAAATTTGATTTTTCTATTATTTCTATAGCCCGGAGGGCTAGGGTTTCTTCTACAAGAAAGAATGGCTACCAACATGAGGGTAGAAGACAAGCTGGAAGGATCTAGAAACTTTAGATCTTGGAAGCATATGTTGGAGATGATTCTAGACGAGAATGATCTCCTAGAACATGTTACAGTGGGTGTACTAGAACCAGATGAAGAAGAGCAAAAGACCAAGCATAAGAAGAATGAAAAGAAAGCAAATAGAATCGTGTCAGATTCAGTAAAGGATCACTTGATCCCTCATATTTCCAAACTACAGACAATAAGGAAAATGTATGAAGCACTCAGGAGGTTATATGAAAGCAAAGACATTAGCCGAAATCTTTCCTTAAGAAATCAACTTCGTAATATGAAGATGGAATACTCTGAATCTGTCACATCCTATCTTATGAGAGTTTCTCAGATCATAGATCAACTTGCAGCTATTGGAGATGTCATTAGTGACAAAGATCTTGTAACCACAACCCTAAATGGGTTTCCAACATTTTGAATTCCTTTTGTACAAGGAGTGTGTGCAAGAAGCAAGTTACTCAAGTTTGATAAGTTATGGGCAAATTACACACACAAAGAATCTAGACTTGCAGACCAACATAAGAGATTAGTTGTTGATGAAGAGGAAGCTCTTACAGCTCAAAAGAACAAAAGAAGTTCCTTCAGGAAGAACAATAAAGAAGCTAACTCCGTAAGAGTTCCAGATAAGAAGAAAGATGTTTCAAAGATCAGATGCTACAACTGTCAAAAGTTG
>SNQJ01S0011877.1:84908-105706 GCA_010110895.2 Picea sitchensis | reverse complement strand
TTCAAGTAACCCTTGTTTGCTATTTGAAAGAAAGAGGTCTTGTATCATTGTTATCTGTTGCTGTTACTCTTGGAAAATTTTTGTAATATGGTTTGGTTCAGAATTACAATTTAGATCTGCTGTTATATCATAAGCATCTCTGTTTGCTTTAACTGTTAGTGGACTGCTGATATATATTTGAGTTTCAAGTGTTGAAGGAGTTTTATCTTTCCAAGTTTTGATTTCTTATACTGTCTCTATTTTCTGTTATCCTATATGCTGTCTATGCTTCAGATCTAAAGTAACTTTGCTTAGAAAATTTAAAAGTGACTGCTGTTTTCTATCTTATCCTAAAATCTAACAAAGTGCAAGTTTCAAGAAGCAGGTCACACTATCAGAGTATTGTGGAATCAAAAACAAAGGAAGGCCCGGGGAGTTTCATAGGGGAAATTCTGATCTAGGGCGCAAGGCAAGAAAGATGGAGATTTCACCCTTTGATGGATCAGCCAAAGCATCTGCCAAGGCTTAGGTTCAAAAGTTGGATGCATACCTGCAACTAAACTCCATGATGGAGTTGGATGCCATCAAATTTGCTACATTGTATTTGGAGGGTAAAGTCGATGAGTGGTGGTACCATGGGATGACTACCCTAGGGCATGAGCATATCACTTCCTATAGGGAATTCACATAGAGGCTCATGGACAGATTTGATTAGGATGATCCAAAACTTCCCTTCAGAGAGCTCACCCAACTTAGGTAGACAGGATCAGTTGAAGCATTCATAGAGGAATTCCAAAGGATAGTAGTGATGGTCCTTGATGTATCAGAGTCTAGATTATTGATGCCTTTTTTTGAAGGGCTAACAGAGCCCTTACGTGGGTGGGTCAAGGCTTTTAAGCCCACCAATTTACACGATGCGATTTGGAAGACCAGGGATTTGGCAGGGGCATCTCAGAAGAACAAATTCATTCCACGGCAACCTCCTGTTCCAAGAGGAAGGGAGTCAAAAACTACAGATAAAGGTAAGGGAAGGCTAGATGAAGCCACCAGAAGAGAGTTGAGAAGTAAACAACTCTATTATACTTGCAAAGAGCCTTGGGAGCCACGACACAGATGTATGGAGAAAACACTACATTGAGGTACTTTCAGATAGTGAGGAGGAGGAAGATGAGGTTGGACATCTTCAAAATATGGAGGTAGCTCAAACAGAAGAACACACACAAGAGGATGGTGAAGAGGAGACAGTGCGCAAGCAACCAGGGATTAAGAAGGTTGTTATAGCATCCATCAGTGGGGTGCAAAGGTTTAGTACAATCAGAATAAGAGGAGTCCTCCATGGGCAAAGGGTCACGGTGCTTATTGATGGTGGGGCCTCCCATAATTTCATTGATGTTGAGACATTTACCCACTATTTGTTAAATTTGGCAGCATCGACAGTCATTCTCCAATGAGAGGCCATACGGGCCACCCTGAGGCTAGACATGGAGATTTGGAGAATTAACCAATCTTGTAAGGTATTGACAAAATCCAGGGGGAACGTACAACCTCTATGAGTCAAACCAAAAGTTCGGACGAACAAGATGCTATGTAAGTCTAATGCAAAAGTCAGGGGGAACGTACAACCTCTATGAGCATAGACAGTCTAGTGAAAAAGTCAGGGGGAACGTACAACCTCTGTGAGCGTAGACAAACCAGTGCAAAAGTCAGGGGGAACGTACAATCTCTGTGAGCCTAGTCAAGCCTTGTGAGCCATGAGCAAAAGTCAAGGCATCTAGCAAAAGTTAGGTTGAATATAAAATTCCTATGAGCTAGAAACAAACGATATTCCTAATATTGCAAATGATATAAATGTATTGATCTAGTGCGTTGGCACGTTTAACATTATCCACCATGAAGAGAAATTTGAATTGCCTTGTAAAGAGTTGAGTTGTAGAAGTCAAAGTTGCATGTCTAAATCAAAGACATTGTTGTCAAGTTGTCGCATGTTGCATGTTGCATGCATGTCTAGTTGCATGTTGCATGCATGACATGTGCATGCTAAGTTAGTACGGATGCATGCCAAGTCAAGGGTGAATTGTAACTGAAGTCTCAAGTCTAGTTCTATTTTCGAACTAAAGTGTGAAGCTGAGTTATGTTAAAGCATACAAAACAAGTTCCTAATTCGAGCCATCTACTTCTCCTCTTCACTCCTTTATAAGCAAAGGTCAACCCCTCTCTNCCCTAATCACATAAAACAAGATCCCCATTACATAAAACAAGAGTGAAAGAAAAACAACAAGGGGTTACCTTTTAAGACAAAGTCAAGGGGGGTTACATAAAGGCAAAACATGTCCACATGAGTCTCATAGAGACCTATAAACTTTATCATCACTACATAAGGGGGTACATCAACAATGTGGTCAGGTCCATCTTCATAGACACTCCTAGATACATCCCAGGAGAGAAGAAGAGGATCACATATCAACACATCTTGGTATTACACCAAGATCTACCTGGTTAGGAACTAGGTTGCCCTAGAACACATTTGGGGGCCCTAGAACACATCTAGGGTCTTATCCACCAAGGTGCAAGACCAAGGATCAACCCATGCATTAAGCAAGTGTTCCCTGGAACACATCTAGGGGCCCTAGACACATCTAGGGACTTACTACTTGGTCCAAGACCAAGAACCCCAATCATCTACTGGGGGTCTTCACAAGGGTCTTGCTGCTTGGTTCTAGACCAAGAATCCCAGTCATCTACTGGGGGCCCTCACAAGGGTCTTTCTGCTTGGTTCTAGACCAAGAACCCCAGTCATCTACTGGGGGCTGTCACAAGGGTTTTTCTGCTTGGTTCTAGACCAAGAACCCTAGTGATCCACTGGGGGCCCTCACAAGGGTCTTTCTGCCATGGCTCTCACTGCTTGGTCTCATACCAAGAAACCCCAAGAGTGTGTTGGGGGCCCTAGTCTACAGCTAGGGTCTTTTCCATCCTCAGGAGAATGGCTCTTGCAACTCCATTAATTTCAACATAGATGATAGAACATAGACATACTAATAGTCTGATGCAGTGGTACCATATACAATGTACATGATACAAATAACCCACAGAACATTGAGCATTCAAAGCATATTACCATAGGTTTGTCAACAATGAACATGCATACACAGTGCTCAAAGGAAAGGAATCGAATGAATGATCCATGTGTTCATGTCTTTAATATGTTTGCACAAATTCTGCAGTAAAACATTGATTAAGCCCTCAGATAGTGTTAAAATGAATGTGATGTTAGCATATTGAGTTAGGTCATTGCATTGATTTGTTTTCAGAGGTGCTTTGGATGTAGGTCTATCAAAATGTTTCAAGAAAAGCAATGGAACAAAACTGAAAATTAAACCATTCATGTGAACCCTTGTACCATTATCACAATTTCCAAAGAGCTGGAAGAAAACACCTTGTGTGCTTATGTGAGTTTAGGGAGAGATATTACAAGAATAAACTAGAATCAAATCATGTCAAAGAGTTTTCAATGGCAATTCTGTAAATGAAACCAGAATTAAGGTGTTAGGTCGTTGGGGTTATAGACTAAATCGTTCATCAATATTCCTCATCGATTTGATTAAAATGCTTCTCAAGTTTTTAAATGTGTTAAAGTGCTGCCCAAATATATGGTATTTAAACACAAATTTAGCCACTGTCCAGAATTGTAAACCCTCATCACTAGCACCAGAAAATGACACAGAGACCTCACACATTCAGGTGTCTAAATGAATTGAGGAAATTTGCATAAAGCTTCCAAACTTAGCCAGAGCCTAGAGGACTTACTTGTGAACTGGGCGATGGTTGTTGGCTGCCAAGCTGCAATATCCCACGGTGACAGTGAAATGAAACAGCTAAAAGACAAGGGAAAACCCCTTTTTAACCTCCTGCAGGCTCTTTTACGAAGGACACGTTTTTAGATGGTGTCCGACACGGTTTTAGGACGTGTCCTGAGGTGATGGCACATGTTGAAGCAGTGCCCGACACGTACCGTAGCGTGTCATCACAATGGCACCGCGGATACGGGCACGTGGCCCATAAGGGACGTGTCAGGTGACTTAGCTCATAGCCTTCGCTTCACTCTTCTTCCACGCTCCCAACAAAGTTGCATTCATAGGAGCTGCTGCTTTATCATCAACATGTTCAAGGACATCATTGACATCCAAAATTCTGGTAACCCTCTCTTTCCAAGTGGGGAAGTTCTGAGCACCTTGAAGTTTATCCTCAACTCTCAAAGTCATGGACATTTCTGAAAGTGTCTTTATCCAAACTCTGCCTTACCAACTGATTATGTGCTTAGACCTGAAATTGATCTTTTTAACCCAATACGTTGATGTTGTTACTTCAACAAGACGGCTTTGATACCATGTGAATCCACTAAAACCCAGTAGGATGAATTGAAAACTTCAACACTTAATACCCAGAAAAATTATTCACCATATAAAAATTCTGAAAATGTTATTTTTGTAGCTACAGCTAGGTTTCTTCATGGAAAAAAAATCGCACAACAGAAATAAACTTAAGAACAATAAAGAAGATAACAACAATCATATCACAAGAGAGACACTAATATTTTTGGGTAAAATAACCCCTGGAAAAACCCAATGTGGGAAAACCACTTCTTTAGTTTGTGGATTTTATTATGCAGCAGCAGATATGGAAAATTCTTACAGAGCAGATTGATTTTCATCAGTGGCTGAGGAAACCCCAACGATTTTCTTCCCAGCTTTTGTACGGCCCTCTCCAAACCAAATCGAACCCAGCAACACATAAATTGTCCCAACAAATCAGCCTCTGCGCAAATCGTATGGCCCAGTTGTGCTGTCTCTGTGTCACATGTGCGGCTCTCTCAGATCTGTAGCACGGCCTCTACGAAATGCTCAGGAAGCAAGTCGATCCACCTGCAAAAATATCTCCTCCGTCTCTATTGCAATCTCTCTCCAGCAAACCCTCAAGCGGACTTCTTCCTCTTGCTAAAATTTGCCCTCTCTCAGATGCATATTACACCCAACCACCAAGTCGATTTCCTTTTGTCTCAATGAGAAAGCAAAAACCCTATCTCCAAAGAGATCAAGGCCTGAGATCAAACCTCACTCTCTCAATGAGATGGATGGCCAAGATTAAAAGACCATCACTTATTTTATTTTCACTTTTTACTTTAGAAAAAGTGCTCATTAAGTCAACATTAAAATATAACACATTTAATGTACTTTTTCCTAAATTAAACTTAGGAAAGAGATTTAACCCATCAACTTGGCTAGTTTCATTTTCCCCCACCATGCTAGGACGCCACACATGGAAGAAGACCTTCTGAGTTACACTTATCAACACAATAAAGATTGACAAGGGGTAAAAAGTTTATATTCAAAAACGTTCATTATATTATTATTTAAAATAAAGTGTTTTTTGTCAATGCGATTAAAGAGCAAACCCTGCATATCTAAGTTGCCCGAAACATGGGAACAGGTACAAGTTTTTGAAATGGGCACAGCACGGAAATATGACACCCCAAAATTTTGGAAATGCAAAAACATGGTATTCAAAAAATACAGAAAATATGAATATTTTTAAAAATAGATTTTTTAAATAGCACATAAGTTAAGATTCACAAGTGAAAGCAGAGAATCGAATGGAACCAAAACAAATTCAAATTCTGCAGTAACTCAATCACAAGTTTGTAGAAATTTCGAGAATCGGACAATTAATGCTACTTCCTAAATTTCACCTCAATATTGAGGTTTCCTTGATCTATACCCTGTGAATTTTCAGAGTTAGGCATGATCTGAAATATTAAATTACAGTGGTAATATTTCACTTTCCATCAACCCAATTTCATCTGGCAACCCAAGAGAATAAATACCATATGAGCGTACTTCAATACTGCAATCCTACAACCCTTAGGGAACAATTTTCTAGATAAATAACAGATTTGAATTCTCATATTACAGTAGAAAATCTGCTCTTTTATCTTCAAGATGTGTTAAATTGGTTAACCAATTCAACTATATCTTATGTCAAATCAACATGAGCAAGAAGTGTTGGAATCTACTCAATCAAGAAGATAACATAAGCTGAAAATTAAACCCCAACCACCAACTCCTTCTAGCTAGGAATCATTCCCAACCAAAGCTGGTCACTCCACCAAATATCCACAACAAGCTAGCATCAACACCGGCAAGTCCTCCTTGGCACTTCCACCAAGCTTGTATCACACAAGCTTTGCACACTAGTGCTTTGAATCTTCCTTAGGGTTTTCCCTAGCCATGTTGCATCCCAGAGTTTGAGTCCTCAAACCCTAGGTATTCAACTCTTGCATCATCACAAGCACCAAAACCCTAGGTCTTCTTCCAAGCAAGGCATCTCACCAAGATCAAGACTCATCAAGACAAGCTCTCCATGATTTTTCCCTGGCCTCCATGCATCCGACAAGAACAAGGCTCCAAAATCATGCAAGGCATTAACTTCACTCTTGAAAACCAAAGATTGACTGACACCCATGTGAAAGTTCATACCGACTGCCCCACCCATGTCAGTCCTTTGTCTGTCCATGTGCTGATTTTAACAAAGATATATCAGGTTTCTATTCCAGCCAATCACTGTCTGCTAGCAATCTTGCACGTCATATACAACTGTGTTTGTGTGGCGTACAACAAACTTAAAAAACAATTGTTACTATTCCCAGATTTTCAAATGTTCTGCATGGATTGTTAAACACCAAGTGTCTAGATGTTACTATGTCTTCTGTCAATTGTTTTCTTCTAAATTATGCAGCCTAATGCTAAATTTATCAAATCTCAACCTTATGTTGCACAATTAAATTATACTCCTTATTGACATCTGTCTGCTGACTGTCTTTCAACGTTGCTCAAATATTTCTCTTGCCCAGCAACGGTAAGATGTATATATGTGCACTTCACCTTGATTTCATTTCTCCCTGATGTCACTTTTCCCAGCATTACATTCCTCTCCTTTCTGATTCATGAGAAGAATGTCACAGTTTCTGCCCACATATTTTGTGTGTGACGCCAGAAAATTAAACCCATTCACGTGTTATTCTTTGCCCATGTGATTATTCTCTTCCCATTGTCCCAGTATCGGACCGTTTTTTATTTTCTCTTTTCATGCTGGAAATCTGCTTGCTGCCAGATGCCTCACACTGCCCCAGCATTTAAATCTTCTGACAACCACTGTGGAAAACTCTCATGGAATCTTGTTCCAGTCATTGTATGTCTGTTGTTCCGTCTGTTGCAATCACATCATGACTTGCCTGCCTGCCATGATTTGTGTAAAAGTCCATCAAAGTCTCTGACGACTCTCCCCTTTGACATGGAAACTTTTTCATTTTCTTAAAGTTATCTAAATTCTGTGTCGCTCCTATCCAGTTGACATCTTAATTCTTTCAAACCTTTAAAAACTTTTGAGAAAACCTTGGTTTTAATAATTTATAAAAATTAAAGGGTTATCCCCTGTACTCCTTTCTTCACCTATGTGACCAATTAACCCTTATAAGCTATCCAACATAATGAACTTATTTCTCCCGCAGCAATGAACTTTGCTGATCTCCCAGGCACTGAACTTCATGTGAATTTTCGAGCAATTTACTTCTCTCCAGCAATTTTCCACAGATCACATTGTGAATATTCTTTGCGATTGGGTGATCACCTATTTAACAAACTAGCATTGACTTAAGGCATAATTAATGCCTAATTAATACATTATATGCCTTAATGTCCTTTATTGAGGCAAGATGCGTCTTTATTGTGTTCTGTGCTAAGACACTTTATCATCTGATACTAACACCTAATCAGTACAGTGATACAAGCTTTAGACTAGTCACTATCTTAACTCTACCACTTCTGTTCTATCTGCAAGTTTGCCAACTCCATCCCCATCATTATAGTATGAGAGATTACAGGAGCTAAACTATGTTACAATGGCTTGCCATTTTCTGCAGGACTCCAACAAAGATTCACTTGAACAGTCATATCCCTTTGGCATATCAGTTGTTAAAATACAGGGTACTTCATCCGCCCCTACAGGCCCTCCAATGTGGAGGCAAAGGATATGATCATCTGCAAATAAGAGAACCGCAACTGATTAAATGTGCATGGTGGTCTATCTTACCATGGTGGTGTCCACTGTATGGTCATCTAGATCATCTGTATTGAGGTTGAACAAAGTTGGTATTTGGGGTAAACCTTTTTGTCATATTGATGGTGCTAGTTCTCTCTGGATGATCCTGTTTGGATGCAAAGTTGCCCTGAGACTCACTTATACACTGCTATTGTTCCCTATATGAGGGGTCATATTTCTCACAATCTAGATTTGTAGGGACCAACTTGAGGCTCTTTTGAATGACCACAGAACAACTGAAGGTTGTAGAGCAGCACTATGTTGCCTCCTTAAAGATAACTTTTGCGTGTAAGATATGGCGGGGAGTTTGGTAGTCCAGAGCAATCACTAGTATATTCCTGGACCAATTACTGTTATCACTTGAATTTGCCCCTTGAAAATTTAGTCCCAAGGGGATCGGATGAACACTTTGGGAAGTGTCAATGTTACCTGGGACAGTACCTCATGCTCTGGGCCAGTGCTCGCTAGCCTCAGGGGGCATCGCTAGTGCTCTGATTTCAAAATTTTTCAACTGTAGCTTGCTAAAACTTAATATCTGCAAAATATACTTAGTCCCTAGGGGACCAAATGAAAACTTAGGAAAAGTGCTAATGTCACCTCGCACATTCCCTCTTGCTTTGGGCTAGTGCTGGTTTACAAACCTCGGGGGGGTATTGTAGAAATATCTGAGGTCCTATGAGGCTGCCATCTAAGGTCTGTCCTTGACCTTAGTATGGCTCTAAGTTTCAACTGTATGGCTGTCTTCTTTTGCTGTTTTAGGACAGCAAACTGACAATGAAGGAGAGGTACCTTCATATCTGAAGTTTACCCATTGTTTTGCACTGTAAACTTGCTGTCCAAAACGGCCAACAAATCTGATATAAAAACTTCTCTAAACTGCCCAAAAACTTCTCACTCTGATGCTCCCAATGCAAAGGAACGCTGCCTCACTCCTGTCAACACAGGTGTGAAAAGAGGCAAGCGAATCCACGACCTCACTCCTAATCAGTAGGTGTGAAAAGAGGTCGTCTCTACAACCTCACTCCTATCCACACAGGTGTGAAAAGAGGCTGTCCACAAGTGTCAAAAATCAGCCCAACAAATCCGCCCACAACTGTCCACAAACACTGTAAACTAGCTGTCCAAAATCTGCCTTGAGCTTTGCAACTGACAATGAAGGAGAGGTACCTTCAGATCTGAAGTTTACCCACTGTTTTGGACTGTAAACTTGCTGTCCAAAACGGCCAACAAATCTGATATAAAAACTTATCTAAACTGCCCAAAAAGTGCTCCAAAATCAGCAAGTCTAAGCCACCTTTGGCTCTGATACCATGTAGAAATATCTGAGGTCCTATGAGGCTGCCATCTAAGGTCTGTCCTTGACCTTAGTATGGCTTTAAGTTTCAACTGTATGGCTGTCTTCTTTTGCTGTTTTAGGACAGCAAACAGTCATCCCACTTTCTGCTCAATGTTTTATAGGTTAGGTGCTGCCTCTCCATTGAAACTGTCAGAGCTTGAATCCTCCAAGCAGATCTGCTACCAGGTAGCTGCCAGTCCTCTCAACATGTGCACCCTCCTCCAAGCAGAAATGATCACCATAAATAAACAAAGACTAAAGCTGGATATCTCTCACCATGAAAGCATGCGCCCTCTCTCTAGCCTCCTCATGCATCAGACCTCATCTCAATCTGACAAGTCCTCCTCTCCCAGTGAACAACTGAAGGATCCAAGTGCGCCTTCCTCTCTTAGATGCGCCCCTCCTCCATGAAAATGCTCCTGACCAAGAAGAGAATGCTAAGAATCCATGGAAATACTCTCCATGCAAGCTCTAAGCCAACACAAGCTCCTCCTCAAGCTCTCAAGGGTTTTGCACAAACCCTCATGAAGTGCGCCCTCCTTCTCCTCAAGATTTGCGCCCCTCTTCTCTTCTCCAAAATTCTCAAGTGAAGAATGAGTCTCAAAAATATCTTTACCCTCTCTTTAGCCTCCTCATTCCAACCCTAAAAGATCAATGGCCTAGATTAGATCTAGCCAAGTCTAATCAATGGGTGAGATCAACTCCAATAATCTCACTAAGGAAACCCACTTTCCTTAGTTGCTTTATGTCTATTAATTCACCCACATTGTGAATTAATTGTCACTTTATGACTTAAGTNACATATTTCACTTTTGACTTAAAACTCCTAAGTCAAAGTGAAATTAGAATCATAAAGTAAAGTACAAGGGTAATAGTCTTCCCCTTTTGTGCTTAGAGACTCATAAGCACATGGGGACCACTTTCCAAGGTACCCAAATCTCAACAGGTATCATAGTGATCTGAAGTAAAAAATATTCAGTTGTACCCTGCAAAAGACTTCAAATCTGCAAGATATACTTGCAAATTCAGTTTTAACAAGTACACAACCAAAAGACTTGGGAGAATAATAGAGGTTAATCACATTCAGGCTACATCTGTCCCAGTGCTTGCTAGCCTCAGGGGGCATCCCTAGTGCTCTGATGTCAAAGTTTTTCAATGGTAGCTTGCAAAACTTCATATCTGCAAAATATACTTAGTCCCTAGGGGATCAAATGGAAAATTAGGAAAAGTACTAATGTCACCTTGCACATTTGCTCTTGCTTTGGGCTAGTGCTTGCTTACTAACCTAAGGGGGGGGCATCCTAGTGATCCGAAGTAAAAAATCTTCAATTATACCTTGCAAAAGACTTCAAATCTGCAAGATATACTTGCAAATTTAGTGTTAACAAGTACACAACCAAAAGAATAGGGAGAATAATAGAGGTTATTCACATTTGGGCTACATCTATGCCAGTGCTTGCTAGCCTCAGGGGGCATTGCTAGTGCTCTGATGTCAAAGTGTTTCAACCGTTGCTTGCAAAAACTTGCAAAAACTTCATATCTTCAAAATATGCTTAGTCCTTAGGGGATCAAATGGAAACTTAGGAAAAGTGCTAATGTCATCTCGCACATTCCCTCTTGCTTTGGGATAGTGCTTGCTTACTAACCTTGGGGGGGCATCCTAGTGATCTGAAGTAAAAAATCTTCAATTGTACCTTGCAAAAGACTTCAAATCTGCAAGATATACTTGCAAATTCAGTATTAAGTTTTAACAAGTACACAACCAAAAGACTTGGGAGAATAATAAAGGTTAATCACATTTGGGCTACATCTGTATGTATATAACATAACATCATTTGAACATTTTCTTGACACTCAAGTTGAAGGAAGAAAACAAGAAACCCTAGCTGGTGACCAAAGCCGAAGTTAAGTTTTCTCCATGTCGATCAATTATCAATGGCGGGAGTCCTTTTTGATTCATGGGTTTTGTGCCCGAGGTCTAGATGTGGGCCTCACTTCGTTTGAGGGGTGTATGCCGGTTTTGTCTTCGCTATCCTTGGCAATCCTTGGCCATCTTTGGTGTAGAGACGATGGTTATCCAAATATGGCGGCCCCCTGACAGGTACAGTTTCTTAAAGGCCCTGTCTAGTCCAAGGATGATGGATGGCGTAGCGCTAGACTTCTTTGAAAATGAGAATGATTGGGAAAGTGATTTCCCTTCAGACGAAGCCTTCATATGAGCTCATCGTTCAAAGCAGGCTGTTGACCTGGCGTGTTTGGATCCATTAGATAAAGCCAACGTCTCTCCTTTGGTGGCAGGCAGATCAATGCCCAATGCTCATTCACTCCCGATGGTTGAAGGTGGTAATGGGCGGTCGCTCCAAGGCGTTCCGCACAAGGTTTCGTCTGAGGCTTCGAGAAGAGTAAAGTCTTCTTTCCCTTTGCCACCTTTGCATGTCTCCTCTGAATCGTCGAGGTTTGCATGCAGAGGAGAGGTTTCTCAAGGTCAGTCGAGTGATTCGATGGTGCATGCAATGGAAATGAGGTAAAAAAAGCAAAGCTACTGGAAGGTTAAAAAGGAACGTCAAAGAATGGTGGTAGGGGATGATGTAGAGATCGGGGCCATCCCTGGTTTGCTCAGGAGAGCTGTTGTGGGTCGTTTCAGTGGAAAGGTTGTCTCCCCGACAGTGCTAACGGGTTGGCTTGTTGAGAATTGGGTTGGAATCTTGGGATATTGCCTAGTATTCCATACTCTGGCTAGGGGTTGGATAAGGTTTCAGTTCAAGTGCAGAAAACACCTGAAATGAGTTTTTAATAGGGTCTAGGGATGGGGGTTGTCAGGGTTAGTTTTGAAGGAATGGGTGATTTCTGTTAGCGTTAGAAGTCACTCCTGGATTGCTTGCAGGAGCAGAGCCCAACGCCCATCAGTTTTATGTCACGATTTGTTTAATGGGGTGATCAGATGGGTGAAGACTCAAGATAATATAGCTTTAACTCGGGAAACTGGGCCTGGTATGTAGAAAGCAAGGGAGGTCTTGATCCAACTTCTGTCAGTAAGTTGATTAAAGGGTGGTAGATGGAAGACTTGTGAGAAGGGTGAGCAAGACTGCCTCGGGCAACAGGCCTTCGGAAGCTTGAAGAAGAAAAACTCAGAAGCCAAGATCCTCTTGGTCCATAGTTTCAAAGAGCTGAGGGGTGACTCGACTGAATCCTTCAATTCCAAGTCGTTTCAGCGCTGAGAACATCACAAGAACTGATTATAAACAAGGTGACTATTACAGTGATCCAACCTACATCATCCTATAACAGCCACAACTCGACTGGATCCTCCAATTCCGAGTTGTTCTAACACAGTAAACAAAGAAATGGAAGGGAAGCTGACATCCATAAAGTAAGAAATCTCANTGGGGTGATCGATTGGAAGCCAACTCAAGACGGTGTGGTTCTAACTCTGAAACTAGGCCAGGTAGGCGTGGGCAGGTGAGGTCTTAATCAAACTTCAGACAGTAAGTTGTAGTAAGGGTGAGTAGGGGGAAGACTTGTATCAGAAAGATGCAAGGGTCTATCGTAAACATCAGGTCTCTAACAGACTGTAGAGGAAAACATCTAAACGCAAGATCTTCTTACATTCAAATGCATAAAACTGGAGAATACAACAATGCAACAATAAATCCTTTATCATAACATAATTGCAACCATTCACACGAATAAGTCGATCACGAACTCTATCAGTATGAGATGAAAACCAGATGGAGTGAGAAGATTGTCTGTCATTAAACAAGAAATCTTACATACCAATACATAACCAGAGAACTAGAGTATGTTAAAACTTTACAATCGGGAGCTGTGCTCTACCATAGATGCCTTACAAAATACAAAGACTGAGTCTATATACTCAGAAAATTCACCTAACAGCGGTGTGCTCAGTCATCCACGGCTTGGTGTCCCTTCAGTCAAACTCGTATTGATATCTTTATTTAAACACCATCTTAACTACGCATGGCTCATGTAAGGAGAGCAGCTGAGCCATTAAGTGTTGGGCTAGCGTACGCAGACTTCTCTGTTGAGTCAAGGACTTCGGCATGGCTTCTTTGAGAAAATCGATATATAGGACCACTTCGGGCAGACGGCCTGCTAGACTTTCCACCCCCTCACTTAATGAATGAAAGGAGGTTTCAACCACCCGCTCTTGCCGTCATTTACTCCATGAGAGAAACAGTATGGAGAGCGGATCCGATGGCGCTTGGAGATCCCGACAATCCCCCTCTGTAACTGAACTCGGCACCTTGTCCTTCTTTACACAACTCCTTTCTTCCTCCAAGTGACCACGGAATGTGACCTCGTGCCTATTCCCAAGGCACTTTCAGCGTTCACGACTATGAAGGGGTTGATCCTTGTTGATCGAAATTGCGATGAGCGATATGCCGAGATGGATTAATCTGGCACCACGCATCCCCTCTAGATTTGACGACTCTTAACTCTCCTGACAATATAGTGGGCCTGGGTTCGGGACTCTCTCGGTACCTCGCACATCGGAATATAATGAAGTTTCTCTTTGCATCTTGAAGTCATGATGGACGCCTGAAATGTCGAGATGGCCCAATTTGTTGCCAGGTGTCCCCTTTAGATGGACGGCTGAAAAATCTTCGTGATGTCGCGGGCCCCAGCTTTGGCCCTTCGGCGCTGTCGGGGTTCGGGGTTTCGCGATGTTGAAGAGCATGAAACTTTGACCCCAGGAACTCCCGAATGTCGAAACGCCGACGCGGCCAGATCTTGCGCCACGCTTCCTTAGGACGAATGGACGAGGGGGAATTCGATATTTAAAAGGGAGCCGCCCTCGTTCACAGGCTCGCTTGAAGTGACTCGGTGCTAGGACCATGGGCTCGGCTTCAAAGGCGCTTTCGGCATTTCACCGATCGACGATCTCAACTGCAACGAATGGGAGGCTCCTTGTTTACCGAAACTCCGATCCCCGATACACCGACTGGAAGCCACCTGTCCCAATTGGATCGGACGACCCAGAGTTGCCTTGAATTATTGGAGCTATTTCTTGCATTAACCCCGGGAGGCTCCTTGTTTACCGAAACTCCGATCCCCGATACACCGACTGGAAGCCACCTGTCCCAATTGGATCGGACGACCCAGATTTGCCTTGAATTATTGGAGCTATTTCTTGCATTAACCCYGGGGCAGCTTGGCAGCCCCGAAATCCCGACGACCATTGATCAGCTTTATAGGTGGATCTCGRCGACCGTCAACAAAACTTCGCCCATTCGCTCGAATTGTAACTGAAAAGGGGTTCCTCCGTGCTGCGCATGGGYGCTTCTCGGGCAATCCTGCAGACCTGTGTACCTTCGTGCCCCRATACCAAAATTGTTGCTAACAATTTCATTTGACCCAACAAGAGAATTGCAAACCTTGACTAAAATGTGGGTTATCTTGCCTAATCTTATTTTATTTCGATTGGCAATAAGATAGGGAAATTCCTCAGTTGCGAGCCAGGGTGGGCAGATAAGGTGGATTGTCGTTGGGCATGGGTGCAAATCAAGGTCATTTGAAGGAAGGGTTGATGGATGAAGTAAAACTGGTGTGGGGATATCTCAAGTGGGTACAAAAAATTGATTATTGGCGTGTGCCGTTTAGGTGTTATGGATGTCATCAAGTTGGTCATCTGCCGGTCAAATGCCGAAGGTCGCCTTCTCATTTTCATCCTTTTCATAAATTATGGAAGTGGAAGTTGGAGTCTGAATGAACAATGGGGTTGAAGGCGTAATCATCTAGTGGAGTTTCTGGAGTGCAATACAAGATTTCAGGTAGTGATTCTCTTGTCGACTCTTCAAAGAAGTCACGATCGAGCCCTTCTCCTGGAAAGTCTTTCATCCTTGGCTATATCTGTCTGTGCTTGGTCATCTCCTGAATGCACGAAAAAGGTCTCTTCGGTATTACCCTCGTCTCCCAAGTCTATTTCTTCCCCCTCTTCCTCCGATTGTCCTAGTGGCGTGAAAGAATCTCGCTCAAATTTAAATTTTAAACCTGATGATGTAAAGTTAGAATGTCTTCATCTTTCTACTCGTGGGTCCCCTCCCCTTTCCCCGATCACTGGGTCTAAATTTATGTCGGACAAATCTTCTTTCTCTCAGTCTTCTAGATCGTCTATAAAATTTGAGTATCTGCTTCGCTCAAAGTCTAAAGTAGTGGAAGACACCTGTGGAGGAGGTGGGTTAGATTTAGACAAAGTAGGGGGAGGCCAAGCGGGTTGTAAATATTTTATTTCATTAGCACAATCTAAATCTCTAAAGGAAATTCAGAGTAGGAGATAATTGGCAATTGATCGGGCCCTTAGAGTGGGAAAAGCCTAGGATAGGGTTCGCAAATGATAGTTCTTTCTTTCAATGCTAGGTGAGTCGGGGGTGCTCCTAAGGTTTAGCCCTCAAAAGGTTGGTTTTAGATAGCAGGCCGAATTTTGTTATGGTTAAGGAAACGATGTGTAGCAGGTCTAAAGCAACAGATGTTTTCAACAACTTTCTTCGAGATTGGTCATTTTGTGCCATTGACTCCGTTGGGTTCTCTGGGGGCCTTCTCTCAGCATGGAGTCCAAGGTTCAAGGCGCTGTCCTCCTCGGTAATTTCTTTAGGTATTGTTGTGGATTTAGAGGACCGTCTTTTGAAATTCTCTCTCAGGCTTATCAATGTTTATGGGCCCTACGTTGATAGAATCCCTTTTTGGGAAAGGTCTGGGTTGTTCTGGTCTTTTGGAGGTCCCAAATATTATTTTAGGAGGTGACTTGAACTTCACCCTATCCATTCGAGAGGTTTGGGGGGCGCGACCAAGGTAGGAACGTCAAGAAAGTTTCTTTGTAAATTGGATTGAGCAGAGTAAGTTGATAGATATGGAACCTCTGAAACTCTCCCAAACTTGGAGAAATGAGAGAAGAGGACAAGATTTAGTGGCAAATAGGTTAGATAGGTTTTCAATTTCAGAATCATTGTTGGATTCCAATTGGAGGATCAAGTCAAAGGTGGTGGTTGGGGGCATCTCGGATCACATGCCAATCTTACTGGAAATAGCCAACAATTCCTCTCGTCCTCTGTCTCCAATGAAATTCAATCATGCATGGTTGTGCGAGGAGGATTTCAAAAGCCTCATAAGGGCCTCTTGGATCCCTTTGGTAGATGGATCTGGTGTCTCTTGTATGCAACAATTCACTTCAAATATTTCCCGTGTTAAACGAGCAATTACAAAATGGGTTAAGGCCTTCAATGAAAAAGCCTCCATGCAACTGCGATAAATTGAATCTCAGATTGGTTGTATTTTGATTGAAGATAGAGTAGATCAGATGTCGGAAGATGAAGGGATTAAGCTCAACATCTTGTTGCAAAAAAGAAAAGAGTTGTTGGATTATGAGGAAACAAAATGGTGGTTAAAAAGTAGGGCAATCTGGTTAAAAGGAGATGATAATAATTTTTTTTTTCACAATTATGCTAAGCAACGTAAACATGCCAATACAATCTAGGAGTTGAAAAACAGTAGAGGGGAGTCGGTTTCTTCCTTTGATGATCTAGTGGTTCTAGGACAAGAATATTTCTCTGAATTGTTCAGGGCTCCTCCCAAGTGTCTTATAGAAGAGATCCTGAAAGTGGTTTACCTCATTCCCAAATCGGTAATGGATGAGATGAGTGCATCTCTTCAAGAAGAAAACTCTGAAAAAGAAATTTTCTCAAGTCTCTCCTCTTTCCAGAAATGTAAGAGCCCGAGTCCTGACGGCTCGTCTGTTGAATTCTTCTTAGGCTTTTTTGAATTGATGAAATTAGATCTTGTTAAAGTGGTTAATGAATCTCAAAGATTGGGGAAGGTCTGGGGTTCCTTCAACCCAACCTATCTTGCCTTGATCCCAAAGAAGAAAGAAATGGAATCTTTCGCGGACTTTCATCCAATTTCTTGTTGCAATCTTATTTACAAACTCATAGCTAAGATTATCGCCTCCCATCTCAAACCCATTTTTAGTTTCTCTATCTCAGAAGAATAGTTTGGATTCCTTAATGGGCGTCAAATTCATGACGCAGTCTCCATAACTCAGGAAGCCCTTCACTCAATGAAATCGAAGAAAATCCCTGCCTTTATTGTGAAACTGGATCTCTCTAAGGCCTATGATAAGGTTAATTGGACATTTGTGCGCTTAGCTCTCATTCAAATGGGGATCAATCTATCGACTGTAAATTGGATCATGGGGTGTATAGAGTCTTCTTCTCTAGCTGTGCCAATAGATGGTTCTCCCTCTTCTTTCTTTTGTCAGTCAAGCGGCCTCTGACAAGGGTGTTCCCTTTCTCTCTTCATTTTCCTTTAGGCTGCGGATGGTTTAAGTAGGCTTACTCATCAAGCTCGAAGCAGGAACCTCATTAAAGGTCTAAATGTCTCCAAGGAAGAATTACTAACCCACTTGTTATTTGTAGATGACATTATCATCTTTGGTGTAGGTTCTGTTCAAGAGATCAAAGCTTGGAAAGGAATTCTAGAATCCTTTTCTATAGCGACAAGAATGCAAATTAATAATGGAAAATCAATTGTTCTTACCAATGCATTGGGGGACGACTTGCAAAGTCAACTTATGGAGCTCCTTCAGTTTGAATGTAAATGTATTGCTGAAGGAATGAAGTATTTGGGATTTGAGCTCAAGCCCAACTCCTACTCTTACGACGATTGGGCTTGGTTAATAAAAAAGATTTGAGGCAGATTCTCTTCTTGGTCGCATAGATGGCTCTCTAGGGGTGGTAGGTTGGTCTTGATGGCTAGTATTCCTGTGTATTGGGCAACAATAGCAAAAATCCCCAAAGGAATATTTACCAAGATAAGGAAGCTTTGCTTTCAATTCCTTTGGCGAGGCAGCAAGGATTTTGGTGGACCCCTTCTGGTGAATTGGAAATGCATCGCGAGGCCGAAGGAGCTTGGAGGTTGGGGGGTAAAAAATATTTTTTGGTTTAGCAAAGGTTTGGTTGCAAAAAGTCTGTGGCGGTTAATTCATAATAAGGCTCTTTGGGGAAGGGTGTTATTGGCAAAATATTTTCCTGGTCTTTCAAGTGAAGAATGGTTGAGATCGTCAAGGAAATCTAGGGCTAATGGATCAATAGGCTGGAAGACAATGATGGAAACCTACCCGTTGGTCGGAAATTGGCAGCGAAAATAGGTAGTTTTTCATTATGGGATGCTCGTTTAGGTGATCTAGACGGTGTAGGAAGAAGTGAGTGGAAATCGGCTGAACGTTTAGGTCTTGAAGGAATACTAAAGGAAGAATGGCAGGCTTATACAAGGCCTTTGTATTCAAATTTTATTAAGTTAGATGCCGATGTCGATGATCTGATTTGCTGGTCAGAAAATGAAAAATCGGCCTCCTACACAGCAAAATTGGGATACCAAGTTCCTGCTGAGGCAGAATTCGAAGGTGATAAGAAAAGCTGGTGGTCTTTCATGTGGAGGGAAAACGCTCCTTTTAAGGTTAAAAATTTGGCTTGGCTTGCGATAGAAAACAAAATTCTAACTTGGGATAGTGGTCTGAAGAGAGGCTGGATTGGTCTGAGCCGATGTGCTCTGTGTAGAAGTGAGGAAGAGACAACACAACATCTTTTTGTATCATGCTTTTATGCGCAGAAGGTGTGGATGGATGTTTGCGCTCTTTTTAAGTGTGGCTCCATGTAATTGGAAGGAGGGATAAGTGATTGGCTGTTCAAATGGTTCTCGGAAAGTTGCTCTAAGTCCTTTAGTTCGATGCCTCTATTCTTGTTTTATTTTCTTTAGTGGGTACAAAATTCATATGTTTTTCAAAACAAATTTATTCCAGAAGAAGCTGCTGCTAGGATGGTCCAAAAACTCTCCAAAGAATTCATGACACAAGAGAAAATCCCCAAAAGGAGGATTGTCGAGCCTGAAATAGACAAGAGCATTCCATGGGTTTTTTTTTGATGGGGCTAGTCAAGGCCACCCAACATGTTGTGGTGCATGGGTGGTCCTTTTCATTTCTGCTAATCACTATTACAACATCCATTATACGCTTGGGTGAGGATCGAATACAAAAGCAGAACTTGCAGCATTATGGGCCCTTCTTTTTATGGTTAATTCCCTTAATTTAAGAAAAATTCAACTCTTGGGAGACTCCAAGATTGTGGTTGATTGGGTTATAGGCGAAGGAGATCTTCAGATGGTGGTACCAAACATGCGTAAGGCACAAATCCGGTCCTTTCTTTCAGTGCTGGAAGGGTATTCCTGATGCCATATCTGCTGTGGGATTAACGAGGCAGCTGACAAGCTTTCAAAGAAGGCGCTTGAGCTTCAGGATGGAACTTTTGGTTTTCAGGAGCTGTATGATGGGCACTCCCTTGGGGACATGACTTTTCATCTATAATTTTTTGTGCGGAAAGGAATGAAGAAGTTGTAAATGCATTAGTAAGTTAAAGGTATAGAAGAAAAGTAGGATCTTTTTGTCAGGAATCAGTTGTGGAAAGATTGGACAGTATTGTAAAAGATAAGTTTCTTTTGAACAGTCCTTTAATGGACCGGAATACGTATATTTCTTTATATTGGAATATAAAGTTTTTTCTTGCTCGGTTAAAAAAAACATATCATTTAAAAATTAAAAAATATAATAAACCTAGACTATAGAGCCTAGTGTTAGAATATAATGGATGTGCTCGTTTTACCATTAACAATATCACTATTGTCACCCAACCATAGGCCGAAGCCACCCTCCGAGCACCTTAACCTTGACAGAGAATCACTCTGGAAGCAAACCCTAGGCTAGATAGCCAAACGAAGGGTAGCACACCTTTCCCGAAGGATAGTGCACCAACAAGAGCTGATCAGATGTTCCAAACCCTAGCCAAGAGATAGTCCAAGCGTAACTGCTAGCTGCAGTAGCTGCAACGACAACTCTCCTCCAAACCTGCGCAGAAACTGGGCAACTATAGTGCGCACAAGTGTTGCTCTGCAATTCTGAGACTGCCTGCCAGAATGAGAACCGACCTCCTGTATTTATACTAATTCTGGCTAACTGCCTGGGCCGACTTCTCATTCTGGGTATCTGTTTGTTCAGAATATATTATTATTTTTGGCCGACTTCTTCTCTTGGAGGCTAATAACCTAATATAAATTATCTTCTTGAGCCGACAAGTCTTCTAGGGTTATTAGCCAACTCATTAGGGTTTTTTCTTGCTTCCTGGAGTATTCTATCCTCGTCAGGTTTACACGTGGAGGTAAATACCTCCCGCAGCTACCATAATATCAACACTCCCTCCTAGCTAGGGACGTATTACAGGTAATGGTCTTGAGCACAAAACATACCATTCACCTGGTAGCATCAACATAG
>SNQJ01S0011877.1:46940-84898 GCA_010110895.2 Picea sitchensis | reverse complement strand
TTCACTTAAGGTGCCTCAACAAGAGGATTAGGGTTTCTGCAACTGCTCCTGCTAGTAACCCTAGCGACAGTGTCTTGGAAGTTGCTTCTGCTAGTAACCCTAGCGATAGTTCCTCAACAAGCTCAATATCCTAGCGGCTATGTTTCCTTCCAGTGTTTAGACTGAATGAAGGAGGTGTGGGCCCATAACCTGTTAGAATATAATGGATGTGCTCGTTTTACCACTGACAATATCACTATTGTCACCCAACCATAGGCCGAAGCCACCCTCCGAGCACCTTAACCTTGACAGAGAATCACTCCGGAAGAAAACCCTAGGCTAGATGGCCAAACAAAGGGCAGCGCCCCTTTCCCCAAGGATAGCGCACCAACAAGAGCTGATCAGATGTTCCAAACCCTAGCCAAGAGATAGTCCAAGCGTAACTGCTAGCTGCAGCAGCTGCAATGACAACTCTCCTCCAAACATGCGCAAAAATTGGGCAACTACAGTGCGCACAAGTGTTGCTCTGCAATTCTGAGACTGCTTGCCAGAATGAGAACTAGCCTCCTGTATTTATACTAATTCTGGCTAACTGCCTGGGCCAACTTCTCATTCTGGGTATCTGTCTGTTCAATATATATTATTATTTCTGGCCGACTTCTTCTCTTGGAGGCTAACAACCTAATATAAATTATCTTCTTGAGCCGACAAGTCTTCTAGGGTTATTAGCCAACTCATTAGGGTTTTTTCTTGCTTCCCGGAGTATTCTATCCTCGTCAGGTTTACACATGGAGGTAAATACCTCCTGCAGCTACCATAATATCAACACCTAGGACATTAGATTTAGATGTAATTATTAGAATGTGTAACAACTTTATGTGAAAGGTCACCATGGGGCATATAAATGCCCAATTCATTCATTCTTGTAATCATCAATCTTTTTTATACATATATATTTAATTCATATTGGAAAATTTTCTTTACATGGTCAATATCTTTGCTTTGCTTCCAGTAAATTTCTAATTAGATTTAAGATGATTCATATATTGCTGGACAATGTGCAAAACTCTGTTGAATTCTAGACTAGTTTACAACAGTAGTAAATAACCAGAATCTCAAGAATATTAACCAAGCACAAGTTACAAAAAAAAAACATGGGTCTGCTCGTTTCTCCATAGGCAATGCTCTTTCATTGCCACCCAACCATAGGCATCCTCAAGTGCCACCCCCGAGCAGAGCATAGTAGTTATCCTGGGAAACCCTTCTACACAAGGGAAGAAAACCCAACACCTTTTCTTATAGAGAAGATCCATGCCAAAGACAGAATAACCAAGAACAAGCTCTATTCACTAGAGCAAACCAATAAGAAATAATCCAGCAATACTTATCTCAACAAGGAGAGAACTCAGCAATGTAAACCCTAGCCAGAGTGCTAGAGCACTAGTCCACCTCTAGCGCACCACCAAGACTGAGAGAGATAAGACTTGCACCTTCCTTCCTTCAGCAGTTGCAGCTGCAGCTGCAACTCTCTTCCAAACTTGCACTATGATGTGTGTGAGAGTGTGTCAAATGAGAAGGGCGCCACCCTTATTTATATTAATCTGATTAGTGAACTTTTCCAGTGGGGCCGACCTGTCCTTTCTGGAAAATATATTTACTTTATCTTTTTCTGGCAGGCCGACTTGACTTCTGGAGCAATATATATCTTCTGGGGTTTCTTTAATTCTTTCAATGGTTTTCCTTTGATGTCTTGGCATCTTCTTCTATAAGAAAGGTTATCCCAGAGGTGAATACCTCCCGCAGCTACCAGAAACATCAACAAACTCAACAAGTAGGAAGAAAATTAACGAAGCTAAGAGTACCTGGGAATCAAAGGTTTATTATCTTTTGTTTGGCTGCCAAAAGAATTTATAGTTGGATGACTGTTTTCAGTCTCTTCAGTGTTTGTAGATATGCAGAGAGACTGGATTGACTTTTAGGAGTGCATTGCATTTTATGTTTGCAAGTGAAATTTTATTACAAATTTCTAAAACCTGAGGAAGATATCCTTTCTCTTGTGGGCATCTCTCTGGCTATTCCTTTGGAAGGCTACTGCTTCTGGAAAACTTGTAACTGATAAAACCTTTGCTTTCGGTTGGTTGTAGATTATGTAATTATTTCTTTACTTCAAAACTCCTCATTAACATTTCCCTACTTTCTGCCTCCCTGACTTATCAAAGAATTAAGCTTTGGACAGATTATGGGAATTTGAACTTTCTATTCACTTTGTACATTTTTTTCATTATTGTCCAATATCTTTTAAAGGCCCATAGTTTGCTTGGAGAGAAGTTTCTTGAATTTAATCGTGTGACAAGAGGGAGATATAACTAATACAGAGTGTATTTCGTCATCCTAACATGTCAATATCATCTTGTCTTTATTGCTTCTGAAGAGAGTACCCTGATAGTTCTATAACTGAGCTGAAAATCTGTTTCCATGCAGGTGGGGGTTATTCACTGCATTAATAACTTAAAGTATGATTTGCCAAATGTAAATCTTGCGGTATCCCTTCATGCACCATTGCAGGAGATTCGTTGTCAGATAATGCCAGCAGCACGTGCTTTTCCTCTTGGAAAGCTTATGGATGCATTACGTGCTTATCAAGAACACAGGTAAGTTGCATTGCAGTTTTTGGTATGTTAAAACTCTGTCAAAGTTCATCTTATCTATAGGGGTGGAGGGGGCTGGCACGGGTAGTCTGATTGATTGCTTTGATGCCTATTGTTTACAGTTTTAGTTGTCCACATTCACATGAAACAGTAGAACGTTAAAAGTCTCTAGAAGTCACTTTCCCACAATTGAGCCTGATTGCTTGTTGCATAGTTCCTTACTCTACAAGTATAAAACTTAACTGGGAGAAATTAACAAGTACACAGTTTATTAAACTGTTTGATCTGAAAACATTCATGATAAATTTTAGACTGCAAGCAGTACATGATAAAACCTGAAATTTTCTATTAGGTCCTATTTTGACTGACCAGTTTTTATGCCCTTGGCCTGCACATGGTATGGGATTTAAAGCTTCCATTATTTATTTTCTTAAACTATAACTGAGTTCTTTTATTTGATGTTTTGCTAAGTCAATAGGTGAGACATACAAAAGCTTTACATCCAGACATTTCTGTTGTTGAGAAGCATTGTAAACTTTTAACTGTAAAACAGCTACTTGGGAAAATCACAATGAATTAACAACCTGCTATAAAGTAATAAGAAATAGCTCTATATGCGTTTTTATTAGTGACACTGTGTTCAAATTAATATTGCATAGAAGATATGAATACTTGCAATATAAATCTAAGATTCCATGTACTTGCTTAGCAAGGAGGCAAATTATATATCTTGGAGTTCATAGTTAACCAAGATTAATTTTCATATGCACTGTTTTTTGCAGTAAACGTAAAATTTTTATAGAGTACATTATGCTGGATGGGATTAATGATCAAGAACAACAAGCACATTTGTTAGGAAAGTTGCTAGAAGAGTATGAAGTGGTGAGTATCCTTTTAAGAACCTTTTTCTCCTGTTTAGATTTTATGTGACTTTGATTTATGTCTTTAGTTTTAATCATTTTAGGGGTTCTTAATCATCATGTTTGGTCTGGTATTGCGCAGGTGGTAAACTTGATACCCTTTAATCCTATTGGCAGTATCAGCAAATATAGGACAAGTAAGAAGGAAAATGTAGAATTATTTCAAAAGATTCTTAGGGGTGTCTACAACATCAGGACAACAGTTCGTCAGGAAATGGGCCAGGACATTAGTGGCGCATGTGGTCAACTTGTTGTAAATCTTTCAGACAAGAAATCACCTGCAAAGATGGAATATAGTGGAAAGCCAGAGGGAATTCCTGATATCGAAGATCTTTCCATTCTGAGGAGTTAACATGCTATGTATCAATCTCTTGAAGATGCGGCTCATCTTCTTGTTCTTTGCTTCTTTTTTCTGTTGTGGATCAATATTTGTTAACTGTTCTAATTTTATTTTGGATAAAATAAACGACATTGCTTCTTTCGTTTGTTCTCTGTTGCTTGATTTTTATATCACATGCAAGCTGCATTCTATATTGTTTATCCTCAGTAGAGTCAATAAATGCCATTTTATTTCAAGGGTCAAATAATAGAACAGAGAGCTATATGCAACAGTTAAAATCGATAAAGTTGTTTACTTTAAAGTTAAACTTCTTGCCAATGTGTCAGATGATATCATGTTAGGGAGGGAGGTCTCCTGAAGTTGACGTGGGAAAACTATGCATGGTGAATGTTTAGGGAGGGGAATAAATCTACAAAGGGGTTTCTGTAACTCCCCTGATTATGGATATTGTAAACGTTGAAGGTTTTGATTGTAAGAAATGATAGATGTTGATGGGATCCCATGGCCAAAGTCATGTACGAGGGAAAGATAGAACAGGCTTCGTGATGTAAAATCCACCTTGGGAAAATCTCAAGATTTTGAATGATGGTTGTAAATAAATAAAACTACAATGTTATTGGATGTGGTGGTCCAAGCCCTGGGATACACATGTTTGCATGTCAGATCCAGATCTGGCCTGTTCCGGGGCCAGATATGGCAGGATATGAATCTGTATCTGGAAATGGCTAGGAGAAGATCGCTATCCTAACCTGAATGATGGATAAGGACACAATGTTGTATCCAACCAAAAAAGCGAAAAGAAAAGTACTTAAAAAAATTCACGTAGAGAAATAAACCCTCGTGATTCATAACAAAACCAAAACAAGACTTCTGTTCCAATTTCCTAGGTTTCACTGGTTATAAAGTGAAAACCAGTGAAACCTAGGAAATTGGAACAGAAGTCTTAGAAGTGTTACATATAGTTTGTTATAAAGTGTCACATTTTTTTTTTTTTAAATTTTATGAAGTGCCATATATATATATATATAAAGGGAAACAACACAGTGGACTGAAAACCCAAGAGAAAACTTTGCCTCTTCTCAAGTAAATCTTTTTTGGCAAGAATGAGGTTATTGAGCCAACTATTTCATTAATTGCACTCTATGCCACTCATTGGGATACATATGAGAATGATACCCAACATATCAACCTTTTTTTAACTAAGGAAGTGGTGTGAAAACCCAAGAGAAAACTTTGCCTCTTCTCAAGTAAATATTTTTTTGGCAATAATGAGGTTATTGAGCCAACTATTTCATTAATTGCACTCTATGCCACTCATTGGGATACATCTGAGAATGATACCCAGCATATCAACCTTTTTTTTAACTAAGGAACATTGCAACCACAAAGGCGCCACGCTTGGCAATAGACGATGGAAGGTGGGAGCATGCCCACTAGTGTTTGAACTTGGGTCATTGTCATGACAACCACTCCAAGTTGCCACTAGACTACTACTCGACAGTGTGTGCGTGCGTGTGTGAAGTGCCATATATTTTTTAATTATTTATTCTAGTATATGTTGTATCCTTGTATTGTATACAAATTGTTTAAAAAGTTCATTGTATCTGGACCCATATCTATTTCCATCCAACTTAGTAAAGCTATAATGCATCTAATTGCCACTAGGTGTGAAAAGAGCGTGGGAGGTAATGATGCGATGAAACAAGATTAGTGGCTTATGCTTAACTGTGTTCCATAGATTTGGTAGGTCTACTCTTCCAAAAAGTTTGTACCACATTAAAGAAACACGTTTTCCCAAGAAATCATGGATAATCTAGTGATTTCACTTACTATTTAAAAACCCTAGAATCTTTTCTAATACCAAAGGAGGAATGAATGAACAAATGCCGTTACTTTGACATAGTGAAACTTTGTTGCTTTTGAGTCCCTAAGTTTTTTTGAGTTGTAGAGTTGATGTGTTGGTACAACTATCGCTAGTGGGCTTAATGTGCTACGGCTAATTATTGCAAGAACTAGTCCTTGAGAGTCATTTTGACCATATCATTAGGGTGCATCTAGTTGGGTAGTGGGAACATGTTGATGTTGGTTGTTTGTGTGCCCATAATTGTGTGTTTTTTATATTGGAAGTGACTCCAAATGCTCCATGAAGGTTTATTTCCAAAATTATGTGAGTGACAATGCGACATTGGATGGTTAGAAAGCACATGAAATGTTGTAAGTTGGTAACTAGGATTGTGTGAAACGTCGAAAGTTGCAGTGGCAGTGTTGACCCATTGGTAGTTTGTTTTCTTGGACTCTTTGCTGGTAAGGGATTCTAGAGCCATTGTGAAGCACTTGTTGTTTTGAGTTGTCCCACCAAATCATTTAGCCCACCTAACTTGTCACATTAGTATCCCAAATTAGGTTTGTATTTACTTGGAATGCACATCGCTGGGTTGTGAATCACTTTGTTGTAATCGATTGCCTATTCTCCTGAATAGATAACTATTCTTGTGTTGTATCATGCAAATCTTTGTTATGTAATAAAGTCTTTTCTTATAAATCAGCCTTGAGATGCATGTTTTTTTTTAGTAATTTAATGTAATTTTTTTTTATATTTAATTTCAGAGTAAACAATTTAGATTGGTTGTATTGTTGTACATCTAAATAAATATTGAAAGGTCATATTGTAACCTAAGATGAACCTAAGATGAGAGTCCTTATATTAAGTTCATGGAGAATCACTAAAGTTGAAGAATGGATGTAAACATTGGACAATGAATTTATCAATTGAAAAGAGTCCAAGGACAACAAGACAATGATATGGAAACTGTTATTAAGCACCATTGTGCTTAAAGTAGTAACTATGAGAGTCCAAGGACAACAAGACAATGATATGGAAACTGTTATTAAGCACCATTGTGCTTAAAGTAGTAACTATGAGTGTTTACAATATATGCTATTAATAAACAAACATAACTCAATAGTGTAGGAGTTTGGAAAAGTTCCTTGGTAACACTTCACTTATTTGAATCTAGCTTGGAATAACAATCCACAATAGTGTAGGAGTTTGGAAAAGTTCCTTGGTAACACTTCACTTAGTGAAATCTAGCATGGAATAACAATCCTTGTTCCCTAGTCATTGTCAGAGAAAAAACAACAATAGTCATGTTGCTACTTGATAAGAGCCCTATGGATGGTTGCAGGGTTGAGTCTCAGTCATAAGAGGGGTGAAGGCTTGGTGGCATATGCTACTTTTGCATTTTTGGAGTTAGTGCCAAGCCACTACTCACTTGTTCAAAGGATGTAGACAACTCAATATCAAGAGCATTTGATTGGATTGATGTTGATTTATGTTGAGTTTCAAGAATGTGACATTGGGTGGAAGGCACACAAAAGCAATGTTTAGCAACTAAAGTCCAAATTTGGTCACTTGGAATCTTTGAAGCCTTGGTTACACCCACTAGACATTAGAGAGTGAAAGGGGACAATGATAAAATAATAAACGTAACCATCCCTTCCATATTCCAAATAGGGTGTTGAAGCTATTGGAATGTGCAAGGCACAAAGGCACAAAGTTTAAAATACATTTGGCTAACTGGAAACAACCAATGGCATGGCAATGCTCATAGAATGATAGTAAATATGCCATCATCCCCAAATCATTAGTGGAGAACTTGGGTAAGGATATTTAGGAGGTATCAACTCAGAAAAGTAGAGCTCAATGGGTTAAGCCAGATGAAAGGATTCGAAAGGATGAACAATCAAATTCTTGAAGGAAGAAATCAAAGCCCTAAAAAAATTATACGTAATCGATCTATAATGTAACAAACCATGGGGATACATGTTTGAGAATCCTTCAACAAGTCTAGAACTCAAAAAACCCCAAGTTGTAGAAGCATAAATCAATCTTTCTTAAATACCTGAACATGCCTTGAGAAGGAAAGTTGGATACCCCCATCAAATGAAGGTGTTGGGTACTTGATAACCGCAAAGTTCAAAACTCCCAAGTGTTTCCCTCACTTGATATGTAATCAAAAGTCAAGGGATCATTGAAATCACAATTAGTGACTCTCAAAGGATTGTAAAGAATATGTGAAGTGGATGCATACCTAGAGGAAATTAGAGCTCAGAAACAAGAGTGGAAATAAAAATTATAATATGAGTAAACTATCTCAATTGGCACACAATAATATTCATTTTTTCTTCTTATAGTACTTGAGGAAATCATTGAGGTTTAGTGTATCTAAAAACTAGCAAACAAAAGAACTAAATGCCATTTTATCAGTGAAAGGTTACTTCATAGTATTCTTTAATAGTGTGGATGATATACAACAAATATTTTATGGAAGGCCTTGTTTATTAGACAATTCTAGAATATATATGAGATATTGGATGTAGGGTGCTTGAATGTTTATCCTCAAACCTATGGAATCATATATGCTACTTTCATAAGAACATTGGACTGAATAAGTCTTTGAAGAAATGAGAGGTACATTAGTGAACTATATCAAATCATCGGGTCTAATGAGGTAGAGATACAAGGTTACTATATATGTAAAGTTGTGTTAATATTGACCTTAATAAACCAATATTAGAGGAGAGGTTGGAGTCTTTTGATGTGGAATGGAATTTCGTCATAAGAGTTTGTGGTTCAATTACTAGATCAATAATGGGAGCAAATAGTAGATTATTAATGGGTCTCTTTTAAGTTCATATATTCCCATGGGTATGAGTTTGTGAAGAGAGTTGTTTGAAGGTGTTAACAAGAATGATGGAAAATATTGTTGGGATATTGTTTGATACTGAGGGGGGGGAATAGGAAGGATGGAAGCATCGATTGGAAGGAATAACCGATTGGAAGGAAGCACCAACTTCCTAGTTTCTTCAGCTATAACTAAAAAGGTGCTACAATACCTTGGTTTACCAGCTTCCACTTGAAGGAGGCTACAACCTCCTTTGCATGCTCTAACCTACCCTAACACCACCCAACCTCCCTTTGTCTTCAGTTGCATATCTTTATTTACTTTCTTGGTCTCTGACAATGTTATTGATCTTTAGATTTCAAGCCCAAAGACACACCTTCTTTAAACAATAATTTACGTTTATATAGTCTTCCAATGGTCATGTACAACTAAACAATTGCACCTCTTCAATATAGGAATGTATCTCTTCATTATAAGTGTGCCTTTTCAATATAAGATATTAATCATTCTATTTTAATTAATACAATGTCAATGAACCATTGTGCCTTTTAAATCGTTTAGTCACGTTTTCAATTGGGTCAATAGATTTTGACTATCATGATTTAATTCACTTTTTACCTTACCATAGGTAAATACCACCATGGTTTGCAAATACCATGTGCTCTTTCACTTTTACCCTTTTTCTTTAACTCCACTTTCACTTTTATCTTTTTCTTTAATCCAATTTCACTTTTACCTTTTTTTTTATTCCACTTTCATATTTACTCCTCTTTTAGGTAAACTCCACTTCCACCTAACTTTTCAACTTTTGTTATTTATTAAAGTCATATTTATATTTAATCCGTTTCATTTCCACTTTTGCATAAACTCCGTTTCCACTTAACTTTTCCACTTTTGTTATTTATTAAAGTCATATTTTTATATTTAATCCACTTTCATTTCCACTTTTGCGTAAACTCAGTTTTCATATAACTTTTCACTTTTGTATTTATTAAAGTGATACACCGAAGGATGGAAGCACTTATTGGAAGGAAACACCAACTTCCTAGTTTCTTCAACTATAACTAAAAAGGGGTTTACCAGCTTCCACTGGAAGGAGGCTAAACTTCCTAGTTTCTTCAACTATAACTAAAAGTGGGGTTTACTCTTTACCTAATCGGAAGGAGGCTAATACCCCTGCATGCTCCAAATGCCTCTCAACACCTCCCCAACTCCATTTCCATGAGGGGATAAGTACTTCAATCTTTAAATTTTCATAATCTCCTTTGTCTTCAGTTGCATATCTTCATTTACTTCTTGGTCTATGACAATGTTATTGATCTTTAGATTTCAATCCCAGAGACACCCCTCTTTCAACAAGAATTTACTGCTTATAGTCTTCCAATGGTCATGCACAACTAAACAATTGCACCTCTTCAATATATGAATGTATCTCTTCATTATAAGTGTGCATTTTCAATATAAGATATTAATCATTCTATTTTAATTAATACAATGTCAATGAACCATTGTGCTTTTTAGATCGTTTAGTCACGTTTTCAATTGGGTCAATAGATTTTGATTATCATGATTTAATTCACTTTTTACCTTACCATAGGTAAATACCACCATGGTTTGCAAATACCATGTGCTCTTTCACTTTTACCTTTTTTCTTTAACTCCACTTTCACTTTTACCTTTTTCTCTAATCCAATTTCACTTTTACCTTTTTCTTTATTCCACTTCCATATTTACTCCACTTCCACCTAACTTTTCAACTTTTGTTATTTATAAAAGTCATATTTATATTTAATCCGTTTCATTTCCACTTTTTTTTTATTTTTTTTTTATGTTTTATGTAAACTCCACTTCCACCTAACTTTTCAACTTTTGTTATTTATAAAAGTCATATTTATATTTAATCCGTTTCATTTCCACTTTTGTGTAAACTCCGTTTCCACTTAACTTTTCCACTTTTATTATTTATTAAAGTCATATTTTTATATTTAATACACTTTCATTTCCACTTTTGCGTAAACTCTGTTTCCATTTAACTTTTCACTTTTGTATTTATTAAAGTGATACACCGAAGGATGGAAGCACCGATTGGAAGGAAGCACCGATTGGAAGGAAACACCAACTTCCTAGTTTCTTTAGCTATAACTGAAAATGTGCTACAATACCTTGGTTTACCAGCTTCCATTGGAAGGAAGCTACAACCTCCTTTGCATGCTCCAACCTGCCCTAACACCACCCAACCTCCTTTTTTATGATAAGTACTTCAATCTTCAAATCTTCATAATCTCCTTTGTCTTCGGTTGCATATCTTTATTTACTTTCTTGGTCTTTGACAATGTTATTGATCTTTAGATTTCAAGCCCAGAGACACACCCTCTTTCAACAATAATTTACGTTTATATAGTCTTCCAATGGTCATGCACAACTAAACAATTGCACCTCTTCAATATAGGAATGTATCTCTTCATTATAAGTGTGTCTTTTCAATATAAGATATTAATCATTCTATTTTAATTAATACAATGTCAATGAACCATTGTGCCTTTTAGATCGTTTAGTCACGTTTTCAATTGGGTCAATAGATTTTGACTATCATGATTTAATTCACCTTTTACCTTACCATAGGTAAATACCACCTTGGTTTGCAAATACCATGTGCTCTTTCACTTTTACCCTTTTTCTTTAACTCCACCTTCACTTTTACCTTTTTCTTTAATCCAATTTCACTTTTACCTTTTTCTTTATTCCACTTTCATATTTACTCCTCTTTTATGCTCCACTTCCACCTAACTTTTCAACTTTTGTTATTTATTAAAGTCATATTTATATTTAATCCGTTTCATTTCCACTTTTGCGTAAACTTCGTTTCCACTTAACTTTTCCACTTTTGTTATTTATTAAAGTCATATTTTTATATTTAATCCACTTTCATTTCCACTTTTGCGTAAACTCTGTTTCCATTTAACTTTTCACTTTTGTATTTATTAAAGTGATACATCGAAGGATGGAAGCACTGATTGGAAGGAAGCACCAAATTCCTAGTTTCTTTAGCTATAACTAAAAACGTGCTACAATACCTTGGTTTACCAGCTTTCACTGGAAGGAGGCTACAACTTCCTTTGCATGCTCCAACCTGCCCTAACACCACCAACCTCCCTTTTTATGATAAGTACTTCAATCTTCAAATCTTCATAATCTTTGTCTTCAGTTGCATATCTTTATTTACTTTCTTGGTCTCTGACAATGTTATTAATCTTTAGATTTCAAGCCCAGAGACACACCCTCTTTCAACAATAATTTACATTTATATAGTCTTCCAATGGTCATGCACAACTAAACAATTGCACCTCTTCAATATATGAATGTATCTCTTCATTATAAGTGTGCATTTTCAATATAAGATATTAATCATTCTATTTTAATTAATACAATGTCAATGAACCATTGTGCCCTTTAGATCGTTTAGTCACGTTTTCAATTGRGTCAATAGATTTTGACTATCATGATTTAATTCACTTTTTACCTTACCATAGGTAAATACCACCATGGTTTGCAAATACCATGTGTTCTTTCACTTTTACCCTTTTTCTTTAACTCCACCTTCACTTTTACCTTTTTCTTTAATCCAATTTCACTTTTACCTTTTTCTTTATTCCACTTTCATAGTTACTCTTCTTTTACGTAAACTCCACTTCCACCTAACTTTTCAACTTTTGTTATTTATTAAAGTCATATTTATATTTAATCTGTTTCATTTCCACTTAACTTTTCCACTTTTATTATTTATTAAAGTCATATTTTTATATTTAATCCACTTTCATTTCCACTTTTGCGTAAACTTTGTTTCCATTTAACTTTTCACTTTTGTATTTATTAAAGTGATACACCGAAGGATGGAAGCACCGATTGGAAGGAAGCACCAACTTCCTAGTTTCTTCAGCTATAACTAAAAATGTGCTACAATACCTTGGTTTACCGGCTTCCACTGGAAGGAGGCTACAACCTCCTTTGCATGTTCCAACCTGCCCTAACACCACCCAACCTCCCTTTTTATGATAAGTACTTCAATTTTCAAATCTTCATAATCTCCTTTGTCTTCAGTTGCATATCTTTATTTACTTTCTTGGTATCTGGCAATGTTATTTATATTTAGATTTCAAGCCCAGAGACACCCACTTTCAACAATAATTTACGTTTATATAGTCTTCCAATGGTCATGCACAACTAAAAAATTGCACCTATTCAATACAGGAATGTATCTCTTCATTATAAGTGTGCCTTTTCAATATAATATATTATTCATTCTATTTTAATTAATACAATGTCAATGAACCATTGTGCCTTTTAGATCGTTTAGTTACGTTTTCAATTGGGTCAATAGATTTTGACTATCATGATTTAATTCACTTTTTACCTTACCATAGGTAAATACCACCATGGTTTGCAAATATCATGTGCTCTTTCACTTTTACACTTTTTCTTTAACTCCACTTTCACTTTTACCTTTTTCTTTAATCCAATTTCACTTTTACCTTTTTTTTTATTCCACTTTCATATTTACTTCTCTTTTACGCAAACTCCACTTCCACCTAACTTTTCAACTTTTGTTATTTATTAAAGTCATATTTATATTTAATCCGTTTCATTTCCATTTAACTTTTCCACTTTTGTTATTTATTAAAGTCATATTTTTATATTTAATTCACTTTTATTTCCACTTTTGCGTAAACTCTGTTTCCATTTAACTTTTCACTTTTGTATTTATTAAAGTGATACACCGAAGGAAGGAAGCACCGATTGGAAGGAAGCACCAACTTCCTAGTTTCTTCAGCTATAACTGAAAAGGTGCTACAATACCTTGGTTTACCAACTTCCACTCGAAGGAGGCTACAACCTCCTTTGCATACTCCAACCTACCCTAACACCACCCAACCTCCCTTTTTATGATAAGTACTTCAATATTCAAATCTTCATAATCTCCTTTGTCTCAGTTGCATATCTTTATTTACTTTCTTGGTCTATGACAATGTTATTGATCTTTAGATTTCAAGCCCAGAGACACACCCTCTTTCAACAAGAATTTACGTTTATATAGTCTTCCAATGGTCATGCACAACTAAATAATTGCACTCTTTAATATATGAATGTATCTCTTCATTATAAGTGTGCCTTTTCAATATAAGATATTAATCATTATATTTTAATTAATACAATGTCAATGAACCATTGTGCCTTTTAGATCGTTTAGTCACGTTTTCAATTGGATCAGTAGATTTTGACTATCATGATTTAATTCACTTTTTACTTTACCATAGGTAAATACCACCATGGTTTGCAAATACCATGTGCTCTTTCACTTTTATCATTTTTCTTTAACTCCACTTTCACATTTACCTTTTTCTTTAATCCAATTTCACTTTTACCTTTTTCTTTATTCCACTTTCATATTTACTCCTCTTTTACGTAAACTCCACTTCCATCTAACTTTTCAACTTTTGTTATTTATTAAAGTCATATTTATATATATTTAATCCGTTTCATTTCCACTTTTGGGTAAACTCCGTTTCCACTTAACTTTTCCACTTTTGTTATTTATTAAAGTCATATTTTTATATTTAATCCACTTTCATTTCCACTTTTGCGTAAACTCTGTGTTTACATTTAAATTTTCACTTTTGTATTTATTAAAGTGATACCAAGGTCGCATTTATATTTAATCACTTACTAACCTTTGGCATATATTTAATCGTTTACTAACCTTTGATATCAATGATAATTTATTCAACAATTGACTTCCTGAGTGGATCTAACCATTTGTGGCTGTTGGAAATTGTTTGGGTTTGAAGGGTCGTCCAACTTCGACCTGACAAGAATGATGACCAAAATTTTCTACGAAATATTGACTACCATATTGATCTGACATACTCAAGGGTTCTCGGTGTTGCATCAACACATTTCCCTTCGACTACACTCTAAAATGATAGTGTACACTAAATATTCAAGATGACAACTCATTAGTATTCGTTCTGTTCATCACGATCATGTCTTAACATAATATACAGTCACCAGGACAATTTGACTTGACCAATGTAGTAATTGAAATTGTTTTATTCTTTCATTCTTTCAAAGCACTCGACCAAGCGATCCCCTGTATTCCGATAGTGCAATGCGTTCTTGTAACTTAGTATTCCTGTAGCTTTTACTGCAATTCCATGTCATACTCCACTATGGTACTTCTTGTCTTCGTGTTGACATCAACACCTACATGATATTTCCATCAAATACATAAAATAAATGTTGGGGTAGAAAGAAAAAAGTGAAAAATTGATATTGGACATGGAACAACAATGAATAATAATGTAAAATAGGTTTATTATTATAAATAATTTAAAGCATGTCAAGGACACTAATGAAGGCCAGGGAAAGGACCTCAAAAGGAATATCAATAAAAGTTGAAATCACAAATCTAGGATAGCAAATAAGAGACCAAATGTTCAATAAGGAAAGGAGGGAATGGATCTTGACGATACTAGGGAAACAATAAGAGTTATTAACATATTTTCCAGAAGGAAAAAGGAAATAAAATCAAATATCAAGTTAAGTAGTATGGGAAATGTAGAGACTAAAGTTCTTGAAATTTGAGAATAGTTGAGAACATGGATATAAGAGATGGTGTGGAGGACATGATGTTGGATGTCGAAGGAGAGATTCAAAGAAATGATTTGGTGGAAGGACTTAAAAGAGCCATATAATTGAGCCTAGAAGATGCAATCCAAAAACATGTCTAGATGGGCATACCAAACATTGGAGGCAAAGACATCGAGTTGATTTTAGGGGCACCAAAATAGAGGAAGATGAATAAAGAAAAGTAAACAACTGGTAGAGATTTGATGGAGTTGGGTCAACAAAGGCTAATCTAAGAGTTATTGAGGAAGTTTAATTCCTCATCTTGAGATAAGATAAGATAATTTTGTTCATGTCTACAAGTGACCAATATAGGTCAATGGGACTAGAAAATACAAGTCATAGTAGTGATGTGGGAGTGCTAAGGCAACACCTAAGTTATAAAAAAATATGAAAATCAAAATAAGAGTAGTGAGTAAAATTGGGTAAACCTTGGATTGAACAACTTGGAAAGCAAGGGAAATGAACTCAACCCCAAGAAAGTCAATTGTTAAAAGAAGTGCAGGGAAACTTGAATTTGTCTTCAAGGCACCAAATTATCCCTAGGTCATACGCTATATATAAGTAATTTAAGTTTGGGATAAGCCTTAAAGCATAACAAAATTGTTGATGGCTAGTTGGGAGCAACTATGTCCTTTGGAGCTTGAATACAATGCATTCAAAGTCTTTTGAAAGGGGAATATGGAGGATAATGGATAAGGGTTTGGTTCAATAGAAGGACTTGGAATGCTTGCAACTATATACACTTAGAATAACATCCAAGAAAAAAATGCATTCCATTATACTCTTGAACCTTCTATAACGAAATACATGGACACATATTGAATGAAACATAAAAGAGAAGGGACGATACCATACCTCAACTTACCTATGATGTGGTCTTTCCTCCCATGTTGCTTGATGGTGAAAAAAAGGGCCTTACTAACACAAATAGGTGTGCAACGGGAGTTAGGAACTTGGGGATAATGATTGCAACTTAGGTGGAATTGATGGTAGGAGATTTGGACGTTGTCGCTTCCATGAATTAAGTGTGAAAATGGGTGAAATTTGGTTGAACTTAGATTGTCGACACATTAGAATGAGATACCGTGATTGGTTGGTTTATATTAAGCACATGTTATGAAGGTAAAACCCCATTGCAAGATGGGGATGGACAACATGTATGTTAATTCGTGTCCCATTGGAGTATCAAAATATACATTTTTTTTATGGGTATGCATATATGCAAATAAACTATAATTGTTTGTGCATTAAGAGTTAAGGTGGATGGCACAAATATCTATTGTCAGACAAGGTAAGACCATGTTTTCATTCATGGCCTCACTATTATGCAACAAGCTGATCTCCTCTCTCGCAACTTTAAACTTGTGTGCCATTGTGACCACATGGACATCAATTCAAGTCATATCTCCAACACTAGCAGGCCATGCATGGTCCTCTATGCCAACAAGGTCTACCCTCTAGTGATGTCAAATATTGTAAATATTTGTTCCTTTCTCATCACTTTGCTTGTTGCACCACAACAAAACAATTTCAATTAGTATCTCTTTTGTGCATGTTTAGGACCAAAACACAATATGCAATGTAGAAGTATGGATAATTTCCATTTTACCACCAAGAGCCACAAGTAGAGCTCTTCCTTGCTATAATTATTTTTTGGGTTGCTCCCTCACCTCCTCCTTTCTCTCCTATGTTGCCTTGGTCTTTTAGGGAGGTCTTCTTCATCCCTCTCCCATTCTATGCTAGTGAAAGGATGTTGCACATTCTAATCAAGTGCAAATGTCCACATACCTATCCCTTTTGGAGCTCTCCTCTTGTGGCTTGTTGATAAGTCTAGCTAACCTAATATAGCCACCTCACAATGCTAAGTAGGTCATTTAGAGTTTTTACAAGTCCAAATATAGGTCTCAAGTATGACAGGTGTTGAAATACCTAGGTAATAATGATGCCTATTGTCACCTAAGAAGACCCCCGACCCAAATTTTGCATTGCCTACATTCCCCCCCTGGTTGGGTCTCTATTCTCTTTGAATTTCTCCTCGAAATATATTGTTTTCATCATTGAAAGGGGGATTTTATGGCTTCTCATTGTAAACTTGGCCATTGTGTAGAGGGTGCTTTGAAAATCCCAAGAGAAAATCCTTGTAAAAAGCCACTATTCCTATGTTTTCATGCACAAGTGGGATATGTTTAAAGGCCCAATATTTCTAGCACAAGTGGATTCTACACCCTTGATCCTCAAGTAGATGGACATAATAGGTCCCAACGAGCCTCAAAGTATGTTATTGATGATTAGGATGACTCATGTGATGTTATATCAATGATCTATATTGATTTACAAGGGTCAAGGAAATTGATGAATTACAACAACCTTAATCACAATTACAATTGCAATTATCCTTGAAAATGAAGATCAAAGCTCCAAAATTGTTTGTTGGGAGGGTAGGATACGAGAGACCTAAAATTACAAGGTGCCATGTGTTAGAGTTTTAAGATATTATTAGGTTTCTTTTCAAATCACTAGATAACCATAGCATGGATAGGATCACTGAGAAATACACAATCACAAGAGACACATCATTTATCCCGGGAAACCCTCATGGGGGAGAAACCCATCAAAAACTTCCTTAATATAGATAGCCAATACAATGCCAAAGGAATAAACCAAACACTACAGAAATTCCTCTCCCAAGTATGTGCCTCTCTCTCTCTTCCTTATTCTCCAACTGCAGCTCCAAACTTGCGCTGTGATGAACAAGTGAGTGAATGAACAAATGAGGTCCCGGCCTCTCTTATTTATACAATACGGCAAGTGTTGAACTAAGGTGTCTTTTCACTGACAGGGCCAATTTCTCATTCTGGGTGGTTATAACCACTTTAATATATTCTGGGGGGCGACTTGTCATTTAGCATATTACAATTAGGGTTTGACCAATCCACAAAAGGGGATTTGGTCATTTACAATGCCTGACATGATCAATCCACAAAAGGGGATTGATCTAATGAATAATACATCAATAATAAATAGAATACTCTTTGCAGTTACAATATTTTGATTTACGTGTTTCAACATACTCCCCTTAAGAAGGGTGATGTGAACAACATGGTGAGAGAGGGCATTGTTGTTAAAATAATGTAGCATAGAGAATAATATTCTATTAATATTGATATATTATTCAAGTGGATCATTCATTCTTGATTGATAATGTAATATAAAGGACAAAAATCCCGTAGTAAAGATCAATGTAATAGGCGAGAATAAGAATCATCCGGTATAAAGATCCCATTATAACAAAATTGGTTAACCACCCCGGTTAGGATTGGCGCAGTGAAGACACTTTCACGTGCGATCTTGTACCTTAAAACAAAGAGGCTGGCCTCCTTAGATACAACTCACTTGCTCATTTTGAACGTTTCACGAGTGCGAAGAAGAGAGTGATGGTGCATCTTTTAGAATGACACAGTTCAGTTATCTCTTGCATTGGCTATCAACAAGAGATTTTATTTGATTCAGTCATGTTGTGATTTGTATTTCTCAGTGATCTTGTGATATGCTATTGTTATCTATTAGCTCTGAAAATAACTATAATAATGGCAAAAACATTAACATAGTATCAGAGCTAAGATGAAGAGAGAATATTTCACAAGAAGAATAAAAACGTTGTTGTTGTCGTACAATAAAATTATGGATTTTTGTTGGAAATGTATTTCATCCCTAAATCCACCTAGAAGCGTGTGCCCTCCCCAAAGGATCATTTTGGCACCTAGCGCACCTTTTGAGTGGCTAGATCTTCCGGAAAGAGAAACCCTAGTTTCACGAGTACCCGGAGAAAACCCAGAAACCCGAGTACTAGAAGTACAGAAAGCCGGAAAGCACCAGTCCGAGGAAATCCTGGTAGATCAATTTTGAGGGGTAGCGTTTTCCCGGAAATATGAGCTTTGCAGCTAACTACAAAAGCACCATTTCCGAGCATCTATCCCCTGGATCAAAATTTCAAAATTTGAGTTTGAAAAATTAGGGTTTCCTCGCAAAACCCTAAGTTCTTTGGGATTAGGTTCGCGATGCAGTTGAGTTCGCGGTATTGCTACACGATTCGATCACATGAAGTTTTAAGGTAAGTGATGATTACATTGTTTTGCTTAAAATGGTGCACACACACAAAATACTATCAAAGGTATGTACTCACATATGTTTAAATGGATAAACTTTAAAGAATATTTGCGGGAGAAGGGATCTCTTATCATAAATCCAGAAGGATAAAGTCACTTACACATTAGAGGAGAATGATGCTGGTGTTATTTATGCACTCCTATTTGTTATGACGATCATTCTAACCTTTGGTTAAAATTTGAGTCAGGTATTAGATGGATTAAAGTAAAGATAATAGAGCTTATTCTATAACCCAACCTATGCACGTGAACAAGCATGTGACTGATGCAGGAGGTGGTTGACACTGCACGTCACTTTAGTGAAGGAGACCTGTAAGAAAAACAAGCATTCATTCTTGAGGATAAGGCTCCCGGTTTGATTAAATCAGTTGATAAGATTTTACCCATGACTGAGTTGGTATTTGACTATAGTTGGGAATAACAATCTTTGTAAAATCGTACCCTTACCCATTTTCGATAGCATGTGAGTATATAGAGGTAAATACTTTGTTTGATATAATTAACACCTCCTCTAGGAAGAATTCGTGTGTTAGTTCTAGGTTTCTATGGAAGAATGCTTGATCACAACAATATAAGAGTTTTGATCTCATTTAATATTGTATTCCTTGCACTTCCAAATGCTACTTTAGAATTGAAATTATAAGTGATAGCTCTGAAGACTGTGATGCATTCTTGTGCTATTGTGCTTTACTTATATTATCGGGATATTATTCTTCTTGTTGTTTTGTTGACCTTTATAGATGCATGTATCACGAGGAAGCTATAGTGAAGGTTCTTGAAGCGTGCTAAAGGGAGACTTCGTGGCGATGTCATCATTGGAAAGAAGAAGGTGGCAGCTAAAAGTTACTCGGAGAAGTTGCCACGACCCACCTTGTTGAAGAATCCATGTGAACTTTGTATGCAATAACCAGCTCACATCAACTTCTAGAAAGCGTTACCATACATATGCAGCGAGTCCTGAGTTTTACCGGTACTCAAAGGGTGACCATGTGTATGCGATGGATGTGCACAAGTTAAGAACATCAAGAACCCGTTTTGAAGAGGAGCAACTAAGGGCAAAAGGAGTCCTAGAGCTCATTCAAAACCGGATGTATTGGCCCAATGCCATCATCCTCCATTGAGTGGGAATTCAAAGCCTTGATAGAATCTTTCCGAAAGAAAAGATTAAGATACTTTCGGGTTAGATAACGGAGAGCCGCCTCAAAAGGATTGAACCGCACCCGAATGTTAGGATCAAGAGAACCTGCGTCCTATAATCCCCAACAAAATAGTGTAGCTAGCGTGAAAGAACATAACCATATTGGGTAGAGACTATGATCCATGATCAAAGATCTTCCAATGTATGGTAACAAGCAGCCAGAGGCCTTATGTCGCGAGGCAGATTTGTCCCCATAGTGCATGAAGGGCTCAACTACACTAGAAGAGATGTTCACGGAAAGAAGCCGAGGAGGCCGACATCTCAAAATATTTGCATTTTGTCAGTGAACTACTGAGAAAAAGAGAGAAGCAAAATTTGGACCTTTGAAATAAGAGAATATTTGGCCGGGACACTGTGAGGTCTCCAGGCCTTCAAAATCTATATACCGAGTCACCACCATCACAGAGATTAGCGGGGATGTGACCTTTGATGAAGATCACGGTGCTCGAAATCCCTAAACTATGCTGACGAAGAGTATATGAAGGCAGTAATCCCGATGCAGCCAAGGGAGGTTCCCGAGGAGTTGAGAACTAGTGAGGAAAGTCTGGCTAGCTTCCGGTGAGAACTTCAGGGTGCGATATGGCCGAAGTGCAAGAACCTCCTCGGATGACAACCCTCCATAAAATAAAGCCAGCTTGGGCTAGAGATTATTCAAGATGGAGAGAAGTATGAATTGTTCCCCAAGGAACTACGAGAGAGGCAGTGAAAAAGACCAAAGCCATTCTCTCCAAATTATGACTTTGATGTGTGATCTCCTAAGAAGACCTACCTTTGAAGCCATTCGAGGAGGAAAAGTGGAAGGATGCCATGATATAGAGGTATCAATCCATAATGAAGAACAAAGTATGGAAAAGCCGTTTCCCAGGCCGAGAAAGAATAAAGATGTGGTATCTTCCCGGATGGCTCTTCAAAATAAAATCATGTTGTTGATGGAAGTATTAGAAGTATAAAGCAAGATTTGTAAAACTGCATTAGCTTTCAGAAGGAAGGCATTAGTATGAAGAGACATTCTCTCTGTCGGTGCCGATCAGGAACCATCATAGCTCATTAAGATGAAGTGGAAGATGCAGGATGGGCGTGAACTTTCAGCTTGATGTCATCCCGAGGAAGAGGTAGTATATAGAGCAACCTCCAAAGAGTTTGGGGTTGAAAGCGAGAGATCTCATGCAGTTGAAGAAAGCTTTGTATGAGTTAAAGAAAGCTCCTAGAGCTTGGTATGGCCGTATAGATAGTTCTATCTTGATGAGCCAAACACCAAGAGTAAAAGAAGACTCTAACCTAAAACCGAGATCATGAAGGATGAACCAATAATCTTACTTGCTATATGTGGATGACTTATTCTTAGCTGGAGAAAAAAATCTCATCACATGTAAAAGAGACTTTACTCATAATTTGAAATGAAAGACCTTGGCCTAATGCATTATTTTTCAGGTCTTGGTATGTGATCACGAGAGGATCTTGCCTATATAGAAATTATCTGGTGAAATATAAAGAGATTACGACATGTTGGAGTCTGAAACCATAGACCTACACCATAGGCGGCTGTGAAAGTAGATATTTTGTTAGAATTGATTGATGCCACGCTGATAGACAGATCATTTTTGGATTGTTGATGTACCTGATGAGCACCAGACCAGACATTTGTGTTTTCGTGAACACCTTGAGTCGGAGTTTGCGGTGAACGGGCGATATTCACCTAGTGGTACGCAAAACATGTGATGAGGTACACCTTAAAGGTACAATAGATTGTGAATACAACTATGATGGAGATCATGATTTCACATTGAGTGGAATATCTGCGATCACGGTGGGGCGGGAAGTGTTTACGGCGGAAAAACGCCGGATATTTGTTTGGATTTGGGATTAGCGATGTGATCTCGTGTGAGGTAAGAGTAGGAAGGAATCTGGCATTGCTCGGTAGCGGAGCATGGCCGGTATTTGCATGTTACGCCCATTCTGATATGAAACCCGAAGAAGTTGTTAACCCTATTTGACTTAGAGATGAGAGCAACCTTGATTCTATGTGTGACAGCGGTATAAAGATGACAAATCATGTATTCCATGTTAGGTCGAAGCACATTGAGATCCATTATCATTACATCCATTGTATGAACATGAGAGAGGGCCTTAAATCTCCAATTACATTAAGCTGGCGGATGAGCAGGTTGATTGATGTGTTGACCAAGCCACTATCTCGTATGAAGTTTGAGTACTTCTGGGATAAGTTTGGCATAGTCCGAAAGGATCTTCTTCGAAAGGGGGGAGTAGATGCTAAGATGAGACATCTCTTGGGCGATGGTTGTGACATAAAGCAAGATGATGTGATGTGATAGAGCGTGCTTCGATTTGGATGGTTGTGACATAAATCTGATACAGTATCTTGCTTTGACGTGATTCGCGGCGTAAAGCGGGGCAATTACCTTATGCGACGAGATGATGTGTGACTAATTGCTATGCTTACGGATGTATAGCTACAGCGTAAAACAGTCTAATTACCCATCTTCGAAACTTGGTTGTATTAAAGCGGAAGGATGTACCTTGCTTCTGACGATGGTTGTGACGTAAAAACAAGATGATATGATGAGACTAACTTGGCGATCTTTATTTGGATAAACGTGACATAAAGCCAATCTAGTATCTTGCTTCCGGCCTAAGTGTTGTGGCCATTAAGCGGGAAAAGTATCTTTCTTCGGCTTGAGTCGTGGCGTAAAAACAAGGCGATGGATATGAGACTAATCGCGTGTAGCTGTCGATTAGGCTGTGGCGGTAAAGCCAATCTAGTATGCTGCTTCCGGCTTGAGTCTTTGTGGCGTAAAAGCGGAGACGATGAGATGAGACTAGTACTATTCTTCCGGCTGCATGGTTGTGTCGGCTCAATCTAGTATATTGCTTCCAACTTGAGTGCTATGGCGTAAAGCAAAGGCGATGAAATGAGACTAGTACTATGCATCCAGCCTAATAGATGTATGACAGCCAGTCCTAGTATCTTGCTTCCAACCTAACGGTTGTGACGTAAAGAAAGACATTTATATGAGACGAGTGATGAGCTTCCATCTTGACAAGCTGTGATCATAAAAGCCAGTCTGTCCATTATGATGAGCCAACCTCGTCTTTGTGATGATGATGATGATGATGCTATCATTTTTATACTAATACGCTAGTGATAGAATGATGATGGCATTCCTTTGAGAATAACGATATTGCCGATGAAGAAAGTCGATGATGATTTATAGATCGCCCGGTCGGTGTTTCAAGATGATATTGATGGTGTTGTCCTCTCACCCTTGATCTTTGGTGATGATAAAGGCCTCTCTCTCTGCATGATGCTCTTTGAAGAATACCCTTCTTGTTGGGGAGTGTTAAAATAATGGATACCCTTCTTGTTAAGGGGGAGTGTTAAAATAATGTAACTGCAAAGTGTATTCTTATTATTATTTGATATATTATTTATTGGATCAATCCCCATTGCAGATTGATCATGTCAGTTATTATAAAGGACCAAATCCCCTTTTTCAGATTGGTCAAAAGATAATTGTAATAGGCAGAATAAGAAGTCGGCCCCAGAAGATATTAAAGAGGCCCCAAAATATAATAAAGGTGGTTATAACCACCCAATTGGAGAAGTCGGCCCTGCTAGTGAAGAGACACTCCACACGTGCCAGTCTTGTATAAATAAAGAGGCTAGCACATCACTTAGATACAACTCACTTGCTCATTTTGAGAGACAAGTTTCAGAATTGCAGAAGGAGAGAGAGTGGCACATCTTTGGGAGAGGAACTTCTATTTTAGTTTGAGTTATCTCTTGGCATTGTATTGGCTATCTATAATAAGGAAGTTTTGTTGGGTTTTCTTCCCCTAGAGGGTTTCCCAGGATAAATGTTGTGTCTCTTGTGATTGTGTGTTTCTCAGTGATCTTGTATTATGCTATTGTTATCTATTGAAATGCAAAGAACTATAATAATGGCTTAAACATTAACAGGCATCATCATCAACAACATTTTGGAACACTAACTGACGTATCTATAAATCATCAGAAGTTTTTCTCATCATCAATAGTAGCAACAACACAACAAAAGGCTGGAGCATCATCAACATTAGCACTAGGCTGAGAGTCTTCAACACGAAGCTGACATCACAACATGAAGCTGGCTACACAATATCATCAACACGAAGCTGGAATCACAGTACAAGACTTGCAACACAATATCATAAACATGAAGCTGACATCACAATACGATACTGACAACATCATCACATCACGAAGATGACACACATCATCACAACACGAGGCTGACACATCATCACAACATGAGGTTGGCACATCATCAACACGAGGCTGGCATCACAACACTAGGCTGACACATCATCATAGCACGAGGTTGGCACATCATCAACACGAGGCTGGCATCATAACACTAGGATGGCACATCATCACAACACGAGTCTGACACATCATCAACATGAGGCTGACATCACAACACTAGGCTAGCACATCATCACATCGCGAGGCTGGCACATAATCAACACGAGGATGACATCACATCACTAGGCCGACACATCATCATGGGGTTGGCATCACAACACTACTCCCCCTTTCGAGGGAGGTCCTTACGAGATACACCAAGATTATCTCGAAAGTGCTTAAACTTTACATGATATAGAGGCTTGGTCAACACATCAACAACCTGTTCATCCGTGCTAACATATTGGAGCTTTATGGCTCCTCTTTGCACCATGTCACAAATGTAATGATATCAGATCTCTATGTGTTTTGAATTGTCATGGAACACATGGTCCTCGGTCATATTTATACAGCTCTAGTTATCACATAGGATGAAGGTTGCTTCCATCTCTAGGTCGAATAGACCTGTCAACAACTTCTGAAGCCATATGGCTTCACAACTGGCAGAACATGCAACAATGTATTATGCTTATGTTGTGCTGAGAGCAATGCTTGATTGCTTCCTACTCTGCCATGAGATCATGTCTGACCCCATAATGAAACAACATCCTGAAGTGATCTTTCTGTCAGAGACACTTCCAGCCCAATCTGAATCAGTATATCCACTCAGTCTGAAGTCATGGTCTCCATCATAGCTAAGACTACAATCTAATGTACCCTTAAGGTACCTCATCACATGTTTTGCAGCAACTAGATGAACATGTCTGGGTTCTACCAGAAAATGACTCAAGGTGTTCACAACAAAACATATATCTAGCTTGGTGTTTGTCAGATACATCAACGATCCAATGATTTGTCTATATAGCATAACATCAATCAATTCTGACGAAGAGTCTACCAGGAGCTTCAACTTTGTTTCCATGGGTGTATTCATGGATTTGCACTCCAACATACTAAATCTCTTCAGTATTTCAACTACATACTTCCCTTGGTTAAGTAAGATCTTCTCCGGGCTCTGCCATACCTCAAGACCTAATAAATAGTGCATTAGGCCAAGGTCTTTCATTTCAAATTTTGCAGCGAGCTTCTTCTTACATTCAATGATGAACTTTTCTTCTCCAGTTAAGAATAATTCATCCACATACAACAACAATATAACATGCTCATCATTCATAACCTTGAAGTAAAGGTTAGAATATGCTTTACTATTGGTAAAGCCCAAGCTCGTCATAAAACTATCAATCCTTCCATACCAAGCTCTAGGAGCTTACTTCAATCCATACAAAGCCTTCTTAAACTTGCACACATGAGTCTTCCTGTCTTCAACTTCAAATCCTTGAGGTTGTTCTATATACACTTCTTCTTTAATGACACCATTCAAGAAAGTTGTTTTTACACCTATCTGGTGTAACTTCCACTTCATCTTAGCTGCAAGGGATATGATGATTCTGATCAAAGTGTATCTGGCTACAAGAGAAAATGTATCTTCATATTCAATTCCTTCCTTTTGGGAAAATCCACGAGCAACGAACCTTTCTTTATATTTCTCAATACTTCCATCAACAACATGTTTTATTTTGAAGAGCCATTTGGAAGATACCACATCCTTTCTCTTCATTCTGGGAATTATTTCCCATACATCATTCTTTATAATGGATTGGTATTCTTCTATCATGGCATCTGCCCATTCTTTCTTCTAAATGGCTTCTTCAAAGCAGGTAGGCTCCTTCTCTAAGAGATCACACATCAAATCCATATAACTGGAGAATGGCTTTGGTTTCTTTACTTGTCTCATGGTTCGTTCACGGACACCGTACTTCTCTCCATCTTGAATACGTTCCCTTTCCCAGGCTGGCTTTCTCTTGTGGGATATCGTCATCTGGGGAGGTTCTTGATATTCTACTATGTCATGATCTTCTAGAATCTCCTCATCAGGGGAAGCTATGACTTCCCTCACTGGTTCTGCAACTCTAGGAGCTACAGGTTCCTCTTCTTATACTTCTACAAGCTAACATCTTCTTGATTTCTTGAGGGCCACATCTTCATCAAATGTTACATCCCTGCTGATCTCAATATGATGGTAACCTGGTATATAAACTCTAAAGGCCTTGGAGACCTCACAGTATCCAAAAAATATTCCCTTCTTTCCTGAAGGGTCCAACTTGGTTCTCTTTTCTTTTGGAATATGTACAAATACTGGGCAGCCAAATATTTTGAGATGGCTTAGTTCTAGATTCTTTCAAGAGAACATCTCTTCTGGGGTCTTGAAACCAAGTGCACTATGGGACAATCTATTCTGCACATATACTATTTTTTTTGTTGCTTCTGCCCATAAGCACATTGGAAAATATTGATCATGGATCATGGTCTTCACTGCTTCCATTATAGTTCTGTTCTTTCTTTTTGCTACACCATTTTGTTGAGGATTGTAGGGAGTGGTGAGCTCCCTCTTGATCCCGACATCTTTGCAAAAGTTTACAAACTCTTTTGAGGTGTATTCTCCTCCATTATCTGACCTGAGTATCTTTATCTTTCTTTTAGAAAGATTCTCTATGAAGGCTTTGAAGTCCTTGAATTTACTGAACACTTCATTTTTTGATTTCAAAAAGTAAACCCAGGTTTTATGAGAATAGTCATCAATAAAAGATACATAGTATACATACCCACTGATGGAGGATGATGGCATTGGGCCACACACATATGAGTGAATGAGTTCTAGGACTCCTTCTTCTTTACTGTCTCTCTTCGGAAAAGGGTTCTAGATGTTCTTCCCTTGTGCACATCCATTGCACACATCTTCATGGTCAACCTTGAGTTCTGGTAGACCTGTGACTGCCTTGCTTACATAAGGTAATGAATTTTAGTTGATGTGGGCTAATATTCTATGCCAAAGTTCACATGGATTCTCAATGGAGTGGGTCATGGATGCTTCTGAGTGACCCTTTAGCTTATACAACCCACCTTCTTCTTTTCCAATAACAATTGCTTCTTCCATGGTTTTTCCTTTGGCCCACATAAGAACTTCTCCATCTATAAAGGCAACTCTGAAGCCTTTATTTTCTAAGTATGATATGGAGAGTAAGTTCTTTTTCAAACCTGGTACATACAATATGTCTTTCATCTTCATTGGAGTCCCAAAATTAAGCTTGTAATTTGATTCTCCTACTCCTTTGATAGGGTATTGATAATCATCTCCAAGTGTAACTTTATGAGAAAACTTCTTTTCTGAAATGAAAGAGAGAATGTCTCTTTGACCTCTCATGTGCTTGGAAGCACCACTATCAATGAGCCACGTGTCCTCACCAGGTGATACTGATCCTGAGAGGGCTGAGCTTAAGACATAGTCTTCAATTCGCTCTTTTATCATCTTTGTGGGCGACTCTTCATATTCAATTGCATGGGCATGATACTTCTTGTTTTAATTCTTGTATTCTTCTCGTTTAGTTGGACAATGTTTCACAATATGTCCCATCTTGTCACAATGGTAACATTGGTAGGATGAGAAATCTTTTCCTTTTCTTTGTCCTTTCTGAAACTTATGGAATCTCCTTGGTTAAGATTCTTTATGTATGAATTTGTTTTGGGGGTGAGACTCTTTATGAGTTTATTTCTAGAAGTAAGACTTCTTTCTTCCTCCTTTAGTGTGAGTATCTAGGTCTTGATATTCATCTCTTGATAGAAAAGCTTCTCAGTTAGCTACCCTTGATTCTTCTTGAATACATTCTTCCCAAAGACTGTCAAATTGTAGTTTCTCCTTTCTGGCACAAATAGTTTGGATGAATGCATCCCAAGGTCTTGTGAGACCATTGAGGGACACCATTATGAGTTCATATTCATCTATAGTATCTCCAATTGCTTCTAGATGTTCTTTGAATTCTGATATTCTCGAGAAATATTCCTGGATTGTTTCTCCTTTCTGCATCCTTGTATTCTTGAGTTGAGTTCTTAGATTCATCTTCCAATTTATTCTCTTTCCTTCATATAATCTAGTTAGGGCATCAAACATTTCTTTTTGAGTCTTCTTTGAAGACACTTGAGGAATCAAGTGATCTTTGATAGAATTCACAATGATTCTTTTGGCCCTAATTGTGTCCTTTTGGTGTTTTGCTTTAGCTACAACATCAACGGGTTCTACTACATCTTCTTTAACGAATCTTTCTAGGTCATTCTCTTCAAGAATGAGTCTGATCCTATACTTTTAGGAACGAAAGTTTTCCACACCTTCTAGCTTGTCAACAAGCTTAGTGCTTGCAAACATTTTTACCTGGAGCTAGGAAAATGACCAAAAAATTAAAGTGCTCAAAATTGAATTTTGAACTTACCAGGGGGTGCGCTTGGCTGAGGTGAGTAGCCTGGTGTGGTTAGATGTCAGAAAATACAACTTTTACCCCTTCAAACTTGACCAACATATTTCTGGACTAGTGCTTCTGTTTTTTTGGTACCTCTGGTTTTCTGGTACTTCTGGTTTCCTGGTACTTTTGGTTTTCTGGTACTTTTGGTATTGGTGAAAACTAGGGTTTCACTTTTCGGGAGATCTAGCCACTGAAAAGGTGCGTTGAAGATGCCAAAGTGTTCCTTGAGGTAGGGCACACTTTTCTAGATGGTTTTGGGGCTGAAATTCTTCTTCAATAAAAATCCCTAATTTTCATGTATGACAACAGTGACGTTTTTCTTCTTCTTGTGAAAGATGCTCTCTTCAGCTTAGCTCTGAAACCATGCTAGATTTTTAAGCTATTATTAGGTTTATTTTCAAATCACTAGATAACCATAGCATGGATAGGATCACGGAGAAATACACATTCACAAGATACACATCATTTATCCCGGGAAACCCTCACGGGGGAGAAAACCCAACAAAAACTTCCTTAATATAGATAGGTAATACAATGCCAAGAGAATAAACCAAACACTATAGAAAGTCCGCTCCCAAGTATGTGCTTCTCTCTGTCTCTTCCTTCTTCTCCAACTGCAGCTCCAAACTTGCGCTCTGATGAACAAGTGAGTGAATGAACAAATGAGGCGCTGACCTCTCTTATTTATACAATCTGACATGTGTTGAACTAGGGTGTCTTTTCACTGGCAGGACCAACTTCTCATTCTGGGTGGTTATAACCACTTTAATATATTCTGGGGGCCGACTTCTCATTTAGCATATCAGAATTAGGGTTTGACCAATCCGCAAAAGGGGATTTGATCATTTACAATTCTTAACATGATCAATCCACAAAAGGGGATTGATCTAATGAATAATACATCAATAATAAATAGAATACTCTTTGCAGTTACAATATTTCAAGACCATGAATGGCTAGGATCTTCACCACAAATTTAGATCAATGGTCTACATCTATCTGCAAAGGTTGGGGGGAAGAGGGGGTACAAATTTGTTGAAGTGACGCAAATGGATAAGATAGCTCTCGTGGAGGATGATTGATGGTCCAAATTATCTTGTGGTATTCAGGTCTATGGTATACAATGTATAATTTCTTCATAAGACTAGATCAACAATATAGATTCTTCCACAAAAGGCCTTGAGGAAATAAACAGAAACGTCATGGGGAATGGTGAACAACCCAAATCACTGTCATGCAGAAAGATCAATGTCTTAGGTGGCCCCTATGAAAGGTATATCAACGACTGAGGTTTTCCCGCTTGAGAAAATCAATGGATCATGATCTTTTGTAGGAGGTTAGGGAAAACGAGGCTTAAAAAATAGAAATGTCCATGAACAACCCATATTATTCCCCCTATGATAAGATTAATGATCCACAATAGTGTGTGGAAGATCTTCAGAGATAAATGTTTGATAAACAACACATTTCCAAATAGTTCGAACACCTTACACAACCACTCATACAAATAGATCAATTATTAGTACACCACGACATTACGTGGCTAAAACCTTCAAAGAGGGAAATAGTCCACAACCCTGGAAAACATGGCCACTTGAGGAAATTTATCAATGTAAAAGGGACAAAAATTACATATGAGTTTCTCTCCCAATCAATCATCAACAAATGAAGTCATGGACCAATCGAGTGTTTAAGACACATATCAATATAGTCGTTAGTATCGAATATAATATAAACTGTCATATTGCTTTATGTCTAGAACATATCGTGACCCTCATTACCAAAAGACACATTAGACCAAGTTGATCTTAACTAGCTCCTACATTTCTAAATATCCTAGCATTCCCTCTTAAGAAAAACTTGGGATAGGATTGAAGGATTTACAAAGGTGACATAATAGGAGAAGGAAGGTGGTATTAGAGCTTATCGCCCCTTAATGACAACTTCTTGAACTCCCAACATAGATTTAAGTTTGGAAAAATCTGCTTCTGTAAAATATTTTGTGAAAATGTCTACAACTTGATCATCTGTAGGGCTAAAAAGCACTTTGAGAATGTAATATTGAATAAGTTTTCTAATGAAGTGCACGTATAGCTTATTTTGTTTGTTGCACTGACACTGAATTGGATCTTTGGCGAGCTTGATGGCACACTGATTGTCACACCAGTGTGTGGTCGTATGCTACTACTGGAATTCATACTCTTAAAATATCTGTCAAAGCCACAAGGTTTCTTGACTTGCATTAACCACTACTTGATACTCTGCTTTTGTTGAAAAAAGAGCAAGCGCTTGTTGCTTCTTACAAGCTCAAGCGAAAGGTTCAGAACCAAGACTAAAAACATAACATGTAGTAGAATTTCAGTTATCAAGGTCACCAACCTAATTGAATTAGTGAAACAAACCAACAAAGGAGTCCCCCCTAAATTGTAATGTATCTGAAATTGAACTGTCCTTTGGATATACCAAAGTATTCTTTTTGTTTATTTCCAATGGATTTCATGGGGTGTTTGCATATATCAGGAAAGAGGACCAACAACAAAGGAAATATAAGGTTAAGTATGAGTCAAATATAAAAGACTACCAACAAACCGATGGTACAAAGTGGCATCTACTCTAGGTGTAGTATAGGTGGTAGCAAGTTTGACTCTAGATTGGAAGGGAGACAGAGTTGGTTTACAATCTTCTATGTGGAAGTGGTGAAAAAGGTTACATTCATACTGAGACTAGGAAAGGGAAATTCCTCCGGCCAATGCAATAATGCAAATAATCTAAGTTTGTCATTTCAAATGTCTTGTTAAGGTTGGATTTGAGGTGGTTTAAAAGTTTGGAGTCACTAATAGTGAGAATAAGGTCATCAACATAAATACAAAGTGTCATGAGATGGTCACCTAATTTCTTGGTATATACATTGGGGTTAGAATGACATCTAGAAAAGTCGTTGTCAAGAAGAAATTTATTCATTTTCACATACTAAGCCTGAGAAGCTTGCTTAAGACCATAAAGAGATTTCTTAAGGCAAAAAATAAGGTTGGAGTCATTATGAACATAGCTAGGAGGTTGTTCCATGTAAATTTATTCTCACAAATATCCATGCAATAAGGTAGATTTAACATTCATTTGATGGGCCTCCCATTTATGCGAGGCAACAAGGGCTAGAACAAGGTGGCTGGAATCCATTTTGGGTATGGGGGAAAATATTTCATTATAGTTAATCCCTTCAACTTGAGAAAATCCTTTGGAAACTAATTGGGCCTTATGTAGTTCAAAACTTCCATTTGATGCATACTTAGTTCTATACACCCATTTACATCTGATAAGTTTTCTTCCTTTTGGAATAGGTGCAAGATTCCAAGTATCATTCACCATTAAGGAATGATATTCTTCATTCATTTCCATGTCCTAATATAGATGGTTTGAATCTTCTGCAAATGTGTCTGGATCATGAGTCTTTAAAGCTTGAGCCAAATAGAGGAGGGTGGTTGGAACTATGAACATGTATGGTGTTGATCTATAGGATCATCGACAAGATCACTAGTTGCTTCTTGTTTTGTATAGACCCATCTGGGAAGTGATGGTGTTGGTGTAGGTTCATATTCAATAGACCCAACTAGAGGAAGGTGAATAGGCGGAGGTGGATTTTCATCCTGACTATCATTATTTGAAGAAGAAACCATAGTAGTATCATTAACAAAAAAAKTTAGGAATAGAAGATGGCATAGATGCCAAAGATGGCTCACAGGTCGAAAATGGTACAAACACTAAATTAGGCTCGTAGGTTGAGAGAGCTTCATCAAACTTAACATCTCTCCTAATAATAATTTTATTGGAATGAGGTTGAATAAGTCTATAACCTTTTACATCTTAGAATATCCAACAAAAATGCACTTTTCACTTTTAGGCTATAATGCTTTCATTTTCTCATCAGGAATGTGAGCCTATGCTTCACTACCAAACACATAAAAGTGGCTGACATCTGGTTTAATTTTACTCCATGATTCTTTCAGTGTTATATTTTTAAAACCCTTTGTGGGAGTGCAATTGACTATGTAATTGGTACAACTAATGGCTTCCGCCCAAAAGTGAAGACTTAATCCCTTAGATTGGATCATACAATTTTTCATTTCCTTTAATGTGTGATATTTTCTCAGCAACACCATTTTGTTACGGTGTATATGGAATAGTGTGTTGCATCTAAATGCATTGTGCAATGCAATAAGTTGTAAATTTGTTGTTAACATATTTGCCTCCATTATATGTTAACTTTTGCAGTTGATGTCTAGATTGCTTTTCTACAAGGGTGTTGTAGGACAAAAACATGTCAAAAAATTCACTCATAAGTTTTAAAAAATAAACCCAAGTGCATATGGAGAAGTCATCAATGAAAGTTAAGAAGCACTTCAATCTAGAGAAAGAAGGAAAATGAAAAATACAACACAAATCACTATGAACAAGTTGCAAGGGGGTTGAGGCATGCCAAGAATTTTAAAAAATATCTCGATGATGTTCACCAAGAGCACAACCAACACAAACAACATCTCTGCAAGAAACGAGGGGAAAAATAGTCGCCATATTCTGATTACATAGTTGCTATAATGAACAATAGTTTAGATGACCAAATTGCTCATGCCAAATTTTTCTCAAGTCATCGCTATGAGCAATAAAAACTGATGGAAAAGGTAATGACCCAAAGTTGTCAAATCTATACAACTTGATAATATCATCAACAATTCTAGTTGCCAGGACATGTTGAGGATCTTTTAAATCCTTGATTACAATTTGGTGAGGTGAAAACTCTACTATTTTACCTTCACCTAAATGAGTGATTTGATATAGTGATAAAATATTACTGGAGAGACCTAGAACACATAAGCCATCATTAAAATGATCGTCATCTAGATGAGATGTTCTAGACCCTACAACACTAAGAGATCTATCATCACCAACACATATTTATTTGGTGTTACATTCATTAAGAGAATGAAAAATGGATTTATCCTTAGCTGTATGATAAGGTGCTCCTGAATCAATGAGTCGTTCATTAGAAAGAGTATATGTTGCATTGAAGGTAAAACTAAAATAAAAAAGTGCATGTCCATAAGAAGAAGAGTTAGAAGAAGAAGACTCAAGATTGATGTTGTGCTTCTTCATTGTTTCTTCTAAGTCCTCCATCTTCTTGAAATATTTAGATTCTAGATGATCATCTTGCCCAAAAAAAATTCAATGTCTCTTAGTCTTCTTACTTTTTTATTTTGTTCTTTATCACCATTGGAAGTAGGAGCTGGTTGAGAGGGTTTGGGACCCTTGTTTTGCTTGTTTTACTAGTTGCTTCTTGTTTTGTACATATAATTCCCAACAAGAAGGGGCCAAAAAGTAATAATTATTCCGATATTTTACAAATCAATTTCCCAACATATATGGACACGTAAAAATGTTAAAACCAAGGTTCATGAAGATAAGAAGTAGGATGTCCCTGGTGGGATTCAAGAACTTCCTAGGTTCCTTCTTGTAGTACCAATCCTTATTTTGAAAGCATGTTTGGTTCCATGCTTTTATCCCTATAAACATGTGCAAGTGAGAGATGAGAGAAAGCTGATTGAAAATTCTTTATGTCCCAAAGTAATTGCCGTAAAAAAAAAATTCTCAGAATAAAGTTGCTTGTCACCCATTGAATGACTAAAAGAGAGTCTCCCAAAATTTGAATTTGTGAGACATTTTTTTCTAGGGCTAGAATGAGAATCAAGTCGAGAGCCAAAATTTCACTATAGTTGTTAGTGGTCTGTCCCATTCCTTCTTTGAAGGAGATAGTGTGATTTGGGGAGAGGAAAATAATTCCCCCAGCCCCTCCTCTGGATGGGGTGCCTTGAGAGGCTCCATCAAAGTAAAATCCCATGGAGTTTATTCATTGATATAGATTGCTAAAACATGATTACGAGGAGGTGAAGATGATAATTGTGGAAAGGCACTTAAAATGTTGAGGCTTTGAGTGGGACACTTAAGAGGCAGTGTGACAGTTCCCTCAAATAATTTGGCATTTCTTCTCAACCAAATTCCCCAAGCAAAGGTTAGGGGGAGAGCTTTGTATCTCTTTGTTTCCTTGTTTGTACACTAATTCACGATTGCTTCTTCTATGGAGTCTCCTTTCCACATGTTTTGAAGTCCTATTAGGACTTCAATTTCTTTCCTTACTTGCTTTGAGAAAGGGTAGGATATAATAAGATGTTTGTTGGTTTCAAGGTTTGCTTCACAAAGGAAACATATTCTTGGTCCTTCAAAATTTCTCTTTTGTAGAATATCCCAAGTAATGGCCTGGTTATTGAGAAGAAGATACAGAATTTGTTTTTATTTGGTAGGGAACTTACACTTCCATATGGGCTTCCACCACCGAAGAAGTGGTTGTTCATTTCCCCCCGATTCTGGGGCCTTGTATATATCTTTTGGTTCATAGCCCCTGGAGGGGTTCAGATGCCTCATAAGTTCATCCTCCTCATCATTCAAGATGACACTACATTTTCTGAGGTTTTCTGTGTATCTTTTCCACACATATGCAAAATCATCCCTGAGACCCAAATCCCTCCGCGAGAGACACTAGTTTTGTCCATTATTCATCACCTGGCCTCGTGAAATATGTCATAGAGTGTGGAAACCTTTGAATCTGGGCTCTTGAATAAGGGAAACTAGCAGTTTGTAAGCATCTCTACTCCCAATCCAAGAATCAAGGCCTACTTGAATCTTGTCCCTCTTACCTACTTGTTAGATTAGCCATTTCCTGATTAGGGGAAATGCTAATGTAGTAGCCTTATAGATAATTGAAGATTTCTGATTTTTTTTATTAGATTCCTAAACCAATCCTCAATGGAATTGGGAGAAAGGTATTTGTCCTTAATGATTTGTATCCACAAACCCTGAACTTACAGAAGCCTCCAAACATTCTTAGTAGTGAGATCTTTGGATAAAATGAATATGTTTTTGAGTCCCCACCCTCCTTAACATTTTGGAATCGCTATGTTCTTCTAGGAGACCAATACCATGCCCTTTTTTTCAGTCTCCAAACCAAATGAATCTATAAAAAAGATGTGTGTTTCACTCAAGGAATCCTTTCGGGATCTTGGAAAGGGACATCCAATACAATGGGTTGGCCTCTAGAATAGATTTAACTAGGAAAATTCATCCTCCCCGAGAAAGTCATTTGTTACACCAATTGTTGATATTTTTTTTCAATCTTTCCCGTGAGCCATTGCCAGTCTCCCTTGAGATATATGTTATCCTTTAGGTGAAAACTTAGATATTTGAATCATGTGTCAAAATTTGTTACATGAAATGAGAAGAGATGGGAAATATGATGTTTCTCTTCGTTAGAGAGGCCTTAACAAGTTATCATTGATTTAGTTGGGTTAATCTTCATGCCTGTGGCTACATAAAATATCTCCATAATATCTTTGAGTTTGTTTACCATTCACATGGATCCATCACAACAACTGAGTATGTTGTCAACAAAAAGTAAATGAGAAACATAACACAAGTTTCCAACTAGTATACCTTTGAAGGTGCCAGTTTATAAGGCTTCTTTAAGGGATCTACTAATCCCTTCTACTACTAAAAGAAAAAGGAGTGGGGATAAAGGAAAACCCTACTGAATTCCTCTTTTAGGCTTGAAAAGGGATGAAGTTGCACCATTGATTATCACAATGAAGGAGACTATGCTTATGCAACCCATACCCATGAGACAAGTTGGAAGTTGAATCCTAGATGTATGGGGACAAGGAAAATATATAACAAATGTTATGAAGGAAGAATTCTTTTTTCTTGAAAATGTGTGCTTACCCCCAAAACCCTTGTTTTTGTTTGCCAAAAATCTTCAACACAACGACACACAAAAAAAAAAAAAATTAAAAAAAATTAAAATCAAAACTTAACAAGATCAGGGTTAGATATTGGTTATCTTTCTTGGAAAATGCAAGTTCTCTTCCTCTCTTACTAATTTACAGAGATCACATAAAGTGCATAGAAAACAACATACATAGAAAATAAAACAATTTTTGTTTTATTTTTGGTTTGCCTAGATCGCACAAGATGCATGTCAAAGAGTATACACAAACTGGAAAGGTAGCAAACTGGAAATATAAACAAAAAAAACAAAAATATTAACACATTATATAAAAAAAATTCAAGCACTGTAGTGCAACTTTAATACCTTCAGATTTGACAAAATTGGTCGTATCTTGGGAAAACAAAAACCTTTTTGGGTGAAATGAAAAGTTCTTCCAAATGAAAGTAGTGCTCTGGACGCAATGGAACAACTCTCTCAGCCTAAAAATCCACAAAAATAGTAGAATCCATAAACCATTTGATGCATGCAATGACAAAGGTTTAGGATCTCAATCAACAACGAAAGTAGGTCTTCATACGAGCTCTAATACCATGTTCGATAAATAGGGAATTTCTACATAGGTCAAACACCTTAAGCAATTGTTCACACAAATAGATCAAAGATTAGTACACTAATGCATTACATGGTTAAAACCCTCAAAGAGGGAAACAAAGCATGACCCCAACCAATGCGATCACTTGAGGCAATATATTAATG